>VSMD01055109.1:0-53119 GCA_008750895.1 Mirza zaza
CGGGCGCGGTGGCTCAAGCCTGTAATCCTAGCTCTCTGGGAGGCCGAGGTGGGCGGATCGTTTGAGCTCAGGAGTTCGAGACCAGCCTGAGCAAGAGCGAGACCCCATCTCTACTATAAATAGAAAGAAATTAATTGGCCAACTAATATATATAGAAAAAATTAGCCGGGCATGGTGGCGCATGCCTGTAGTCCCAGCTACTTGGGAGGCTGAGGCAGAAGGATCGCTTGAGCCCAGGAGTTTGAGGTTGCTGTGAGCTAGGCTGACGCCACGGCACTCACTCTAGCCTGGGCAATAAAGTGAGACTCTGTCTCAAAAAAAAAAAAAAAAGAATATGTTGGTAGGCCAGGCATGCTATCTCACATCTATAATTCTTCCACTCAGGGAGACTGAGGCAGGAGGATCACTTGAGCTCAGGAGTTTAATATCAGCCTCAGCAAGAGCGAGACCCCATCTCTACTAAAAATAGAAAGAAATTAGCCAGACAACTAAAAATAGGGGGAAAAAATAGCCAGGCATGGTGGTGCACACCTGTAGTCCAAACTACTCGGGAGGCTGAAGCAGAAGGATTGCTTGAGCCCAGGAGTTTGAGGTTGCTGTGAGCTAGGCTGATGCCATGGCACTCTAGCCTGGGCAACAGAGCTGAAACTCTGTCTCAAAAAAAAAAAAAAAAAAAGTAAAAGAGTATATTGTTATAGCATTTATGGCTATACACCATAAGTCAGGAAGGACTTGTTATGTTTCACTAAATTTTGTAGCTTGACCTTTTCTTAGCTTTTAAAAAAATTTTTAAATATTGGCATGTCACATCCCTAATTGTGAAGCTTTTTATTAACTTTATGGAAATAGAGTCCTTTGCTGTATAGTAATAAGAAATATTGAGATATTGAGATGTCTTTAACATAAAGAGTCATTGAATTTTAGTTATAGTTAGGTTGACATTAATGTGGTTTATTTCAGATTCTTCTGTGTGATTCTTGTGACAGTGGATACCATACTGCCTGCCTTCGCCCTCCTCTGATGATCATCCCCGATGGAGAATGGTTCTGCCCCCCTTGCCAGCATGTATGACCCAGCCCACCTGTTTTTCAATCCTTGATTTTGTATTCAAATTAACATTACTTTTTAATGGCCAATGAATATCTTTATTCTTCAAAGCAATTTGTAAATAGTGCTTACCTCTGTTTAGATTTCTACCTTTTATTAATATCTTTTAGGTTTTCCTTTTGTTTTTTTCCAAAGCAATTCTCTGAAGCCCTCTGATTTTTGTAAAATTATAATCTATTTTTCCCCAAATTTGTTATAAGCACAAAGAGTGCCAAATTTCGATATACAGATGGGAAGAAATACGTTTCTTCCTGTTTATCTCTTTGTTTCATCCTCTTTTTTCATTTCTACCTAACTTCTTTTTGTCAGTAGTTTTATAGATGGTGTTATCAGGGTTAGGGGAAACATGTATTATCTTTCTCTTCTATCTTAACTCAGGCAAAATTTCCTTTGAAAGGTGAAGAACAGGATATTTCTGTGTTACTGCAAGCATTCAGTACTTTTCTCTTACAAAACCAGTCTCATTTTGCCTTAAAAATGATGGGCTAAGCTGGGCATTGTGCCATGTACCTAAATCCTAGCTACTCAGGAGGCTGAGGCTGGAGGATCTGTTAAGGCCAAGAGTTCAAAACCAGCCTAGGCAACATAGTAAGCCCCCCCCGTCTCTAAAAAATTTAAAAAGAAATGATAGTGTTTTTAAATGATGTGCTATATGCATTTCTCACTCAAGTGGACTTCTGTAGCCTAGCATACTTGTATCGGTTACAATTTTTCAGGTCTGTTTTGACCTAGTAACCATGTTGCATTGTTGTGTACATTTTTCCTCCCAATGTTTATTTTTTAATAAAAAATAGTTATTGGCATCATGTTTTATTTTACATATAACTTTCTCCCTTAAAAATGTCTTGTTATCTTTTTTTAAAATTATAATCACTCTTATGCATATATGTTGAATCAAATGCTATTGCCAGCAGATTAGGCACAGAATGTGTTTTTTCTTTGGCAAAGCTGTAAGTTTTTTTAACATATGCTTTATTTCAAAGATACTGTGCTCATCATCTGTTTAATGGATGCTTAGGCAACTCTTTATTTAATTAAACACAAGGAACACTTCATTGTTCACTTATTGTGTGGCCCCTTATCAGCTCTCAGAGCACAGTTCCCATGAGCTTAACATGCATGTGATAAATGATTGTGGGAAGGTGTTAAAATGACACTCATCTATTTTGCTTCTTCAGAAATTGCTCTGTGAAAAATTAGAGGAACAGTTGCAGGATTTGGATGTTGCCTTAAAGAAGAAAGAACGTGCTGAACGAAGGTATTTTGATGTGTGTGTTAATGTTTTGCTTAGGAATATGATAGCAGAATTGTTTTGTATTATAATATAGATGAGTGTACCCATCCAAAGCAGGGATTGGCAAACTGTGACCTGTGGGCCAAAATCCATCCTGCTTCTTGTTTTTATACTGCCCATTAAATAAGAATGTTTTTTATGTTTTTAAACAGTTGGGGGGAAAAGTCACAACTAGCATCATATTTCATGACATGTGAAAATTATATGATATTCATATTTCATTCTCCATAAATAAAATTTTATTGGCATAGCCTTGCTCATATGTTTATATATTGTCTTTGGCTGCTTTTGTTCTACAGCAGTAGAGTTGAGTAATTGTAACAGAAGCTTATGACCTGCGAAGCTTGAAATATATATTGTCTGCCCTTTTACAGGAAAAGTTTGCCAACCTTTGATCTATCAGAACCTTTTCTGAATAAATGTTGGCTCAAGTATTGTGGAGGATATGTAATTAAGTGCTGTAGAGAATAATAAGAAAACTGTAAGAACGGGTCTATGATTCAGTCAGTTATCAATGTCATCTCTTTGAATAGACAGAATTAACACTAGCGAAATAGACTATTTAAGTGCTGAATTGTATTCTATTGGCTGTGAGAGATGCCTCACTTTTCAATATGCCTTTGCATTGTGGTCTAAAGCAGACGGAGAAGGCTTCTTTGAAGATGTAAGACTGAACTTGAGCCTAATCTTTAAAATGTTGCTCAAAATCAAGACAGTAAGCTTATATTTATTGGTATCTTCCTTGATTTATCTATTTCTAAACTTTCATTTGTACTTACTACGTACCAAACTGAAGAGAAAAGATGAGTAAGACAAAGCACTTGCTTACATGGAACTCACATTTTTTCTGAGAATGCAGATATATGAACCAATGATGTAATAAAATAGAAAAGTCAAGATATATTAAAAGCAATACGAGAATATTCTAGAGGAGCATTTTAGTTCTCATAGGAGTTGGGGTTATCAGGGAAGGCCTTGGAAGATACATTGGGATTATACACGTGAACACACAGAGAAAGGATATTTCAGATAAAGAACACAAACATGAGCAAAGGCAAAGTATAAAAGCAAGAGTAGGAGAGTGGTAGGAGATATACATCTAAAAAAGCAGAGTGAGTCCAAGTTGTAAATAGCTTTCCAGGTTAGGGAATTTGACTTATTCTCTGTAGGCAGTGGTGGGACCACCAAAGGAGAAATGTATAATTAGATCTTTATTTCAGAAAATTTTTCTGGTAATAAAAGAAGGAGTTAGAGTTGGGGCTGTTATAGTAGCAAGCCCATGAGAGCATATAAGGCCTGAATTAGGGTAATCATTGTGATAATAAGGTGGAGGTTTTGGAGAGAATTTTCAGAGGATTAATCTGTAGGACTTGATGCCTACTTGTACTACTGGGACAGTATGAGAAAATCTGGACAGTGTCTCCTGCTTTGTC
Source organism: Mirza zaza (assembly GCA_008750895.1). Lineage (NCBI taxonomy): Eukaryota > Metazoa > Chordata > Mammalia > Primates > Cheirogaleidae > Mirza > Mirza zaza. Next base: position 3,835 of record VSMD01055109.1, read on the forward strand.
TTATACCTTCATTTGCTTCTACTTTAACTTTTATTCTCTGTCTCATAGCGTGTCCCCCAAAATTTGCCTTGCCTTAAGGCAGTGAGTGAGCTTATTCTATAACCCAGCAGTCCTCAACCTTTTTGGCACCATGGATCAGTTTCACAGAAGATAGTTTTTCCACAGATCTGGGGGGCGGGGTGTGAGTGGGGAAGAGTGTCAGGATGATGGAAGCACATTACATTTATTGTGCACTTTATTTCTGTTATTACTACATTGTCACTTGCCTGTCACTGATAGAGTTTTGATATGAGTCTGCAAGCAGTTGATCTATTACGGTCTCTGTGCAGTCAAACCTTTCTGCTAACGTGTATTTGCAGCTGTTCCCAGACACTAGTATCACTGCTTTAGCTCCACCTCAGATCATCGGGTATTAGATTCTCATAAAGAATGCACAGCCTAGATCCCTCCCATGCACAGTTAATAGTAGGGTTCACACTCCTATGAGAACCTAATGCTGCTGCTGATCCCACAGGAGGCAGAGCTCAGGCGGTGATGCAAGAGATGTGAGAAGCAGCTGTAAATACAGAGGAGCTTTGCTCACTTATCTGCCGCTCACCTCCTGCTGCGAGGCATAGTTCCTAACAGGCCATGGACCAGGGGTTGGGGACTGCATCCATTGTCCACTTTACCTCACGGAAAGGTGGACCTTAAAAATGGATTAAGCCTCCAGAACCCAGGTTTTGTTTTGGTTTGGTTTGGTTTTTACTACACAGTTTGAGCTCTCTGGCTTATAATAGATGCTACTTAGTTTAAAGGCCAGTTAGTTTATAATAGTGATTAGAAAATAAAAGTACTTAGTTTTTAAAAATCAGTTGTCTAAATAGCTTTGAATTTAGAAACCCTGAATTATTTCTTTTTTTCTTTTTTTAAGATGGGTATCTCACTATGTTGCCCAGGCTAGACTCAAACTCCTGTGCTTAAGCAGTTCTCCCACTTCATCATCATAGCTGGGACTATAGACATGTGCCACTTCTCTCAGCTAGACCCTGGGTTATTTCTATAAACAAATTGTGTTTCAAATATTCGGAATATCTTTAAAGATTTGAAAAAAAGAAAAATTTTTTTTTGAGACAGAGTTTGGCTCTGTTATCTCAGCTAGAGTATCGTGGCATCAGCCTAGCTCATAGCAACCTCAAATTCCTAGGCTCAAGTGATCCTCCTGCCTCAGCCTCCTGATGGGACTACACGCGCTTACCACCATGCTTGGCTAATTTTTTCTATTATTAATAGAGATGGGGTCTCACTCTTGCTCAGGCTGGTCTCGAACTCCTGACCTTAAGCAAACCTCCCAGCCTTGGCTTCCCAGAGTGCTAGGATTACAGGAGTGAGCCACCTCACCCTGCTAAAAAAAAAAAGTTTATTTTTAAATGAGATAGGGTCTCACTCTATCACCCATGTTGGAGTATAGTAGCACGATCACAGCTCATTGTAGCCTTGAACTGCCAGGCTAAAGCAGTCTTCCTTCCTCAGCCTCCGAAGTAGACTACAGGCACATGCCACGGGGCCTGCCTAATGTTTCTATTTTTGTAGAGATGGCTATCTTGATATGTTTTTCAGGCTGGTCTCTAACTCCTGGGCCCAAGCAGTCCTCCCACCTTGGGCCACCAAAGTGCTGGGATTTCAGACATGAGCCACTGCATCTGGCCCTTCCACAGACATTTTAAATAATAAAGAATAATCCTGTATAAGATTATGATGACTATTTGTTTTTATTTCAGCATATTATCAGGGTATAAATGTTTTTGTTACATATATTGCTCTTGCCCCTCCCACCTCCCTCCTGAGACCGAGCTTCAAGTGTGTCCATCCACCAGACGGTGCACATTGCACTCATTATGTATGTATATACTCATCCCCTCCTTCCCCCTCCCATCTGCCCGACACCCAATAAATGTTATTCCTATATGTGCGCTTAGGTATTGATTGGTGAAACCAATTTGCTGGTGAGTACATGTAGTGCTTATTTTTCCATTTTTGGGTTACTTTAGTAGAATGGGCTCTATCCAGGATAATATAAGAGGTGCTATATCACCATTGTTTCTTAGAGCTAAATAGTACTCCATGATATATATACATCACATTTTATTAATCCACTCATGTATTGATGGGCACTTGGGTTGTTTCCACATCTTTCCAGTTGTAAATTTACTGCTATAAACATTCGAGTACAGGTGTCTTTTTTTATAGAATGTCTTTTGTTCTTTTGGATAGATGCCCAGTAATGGGATTGCTGGATCAAATGGTAGATCTACTTGTATCTCTTTAAGGTATCCATATTGCTTTCCACAGAGGTTGCACTGGTTTGCAGTCCCATCAGCAATGTAAGAGTGTTCCTATCTCTCCACGTCCATGCCAACATTTATTGTTTGGGGACTTTTTGATAAAGGCCATTCTCACTGGAGATAAGTGATATCTTACTGTGGTTTTGATTTGCATTTCCCTGATGATTAGAGATGTTGAGCATTTTTTCATATGTTTCTTGGCCATTATTCTGTCTTCTTTTGAAAAGTTTCTGTTCATGTCCTTTGCCCACTTTTTGATAGGGTTGTTTGATTTTTTTCTTGCTGATTTTCCTGAGGTCTAAATAGATTCTAGTTATCAGCCTTTATCAGATGTGTAGCATGCGAAAATTTTCTCCCATTCTATAGGTTGTCTGTTTGCTCTTGTGACAGTTTCTTTGGCTATGCAGAACCTTTTAAATTTGATCAGGTCCTATTTATTTGTGACTATTTTGATGTGCAGTCCCTCCCGTTTCTATTTTTGACACTGGAAAAGATGTAACCCAAGATGTAACTAAATCACAAATAAAAACTAGATTTTCCCTTTCTTTAGTATTTCTGAAATGTGGCTGTCCTTAGAGATAAACAGTTTTTCCATGTCCTGAAGCTGATTTGACTCAGCAATGTACATAGCTAATAGCCTTCTCCAGTAAGGATTTAGACGAGAATATATTCTTTCTAAAAGTGCAGAATATAAAGCACTAACAATTTCGTCTGATATTTAGATTTATCTGCTTGTTCTTTGGAGGCCTATGATGCTTATACCATTTACATGTGGAAAAAGCTGGCGAAAATTTTTTTACAATGTCCTCATACAATATGGGATATACCACTGCAATTATGAAATACTTTAAATTTTAGAAATTTATGTTAAAATGTGCAACAATGTTTGTTTACATTATTGATCTCCCATTTACTAGTTCTTTTGCTTTCCTTCCTATTCTTGGTAATCTTCTTAAATGTCATCTTTTAAGAGGACATCTGTGTAAGTATGGCTTTAGATAACACAGTAAGTCCTAGGTGAGATTGTATCATAGAAAAGAGAGCAAAGTTATTGTTACAGGAAGACCAGTCTGGTATGAGATTGTATCATAGAAAAGAGAGCAAAGTTATTGTTACAGGAAGACCAGTCTGGTACAAAGCCAGTAACTAAACTGTTCCTGGTGTTTGCTGTTTCTCCCCAATAATCTAGTCAGCAGAGCTTTTATCATTTATAGTTTCCAGTGTGTGTGTGTAAGTATGTGTATATATGTGTGTGTGTGTGTCAATCTTAGGAGCTCTAAAGAGCAAATTATGTGTGTTTCTAAAACAAATATTTATCAAGTGTAAATTCCAGTTGGCGTCATCGATTTTGCTAAAGTGAGCATTTACATTCATCTTTTTATTTTTATTTATTTTTTTTTTGAGACAGAGTCTCGCTTTGTTGCCCAAGCTTGAGCGAGTGCCGTGGTGTCAGCCTAGCTCCCAGCAACCTTAAACTCCTGGGCTCAAGAGATCCTCCTGTCTCAGCCTCCCGAATAACTGGGACTACAGTCATGCGCCACCATGCTTGGCTAATTTTTTCTCTATATATTAGTTGGCCAATTAATTTCTTTCTATTTATAGTAGAGATGGGGTCTTGCTCTTGCTCAGGCTGGTTTTGAACTCCTGACCTCGAGCAATCTGCCCACCTCGGTGTCCCAGAATGCTAGGATTACAGGCGTGAGCCATCATACCTCCAGAGTACTAGAATTACAGGCATGAGCCACTGCGCCTGGCCTACATTCATCTTTTTAAAATCTATGAAATAACTTCTCTAGTGCTCATCCTAGCAGCTTAGAGCCTTACTCCATATGTCATAATACAAGTGCATCTTTTCCCTTGTTTTTGCATTTATTCAACATTTAATTAGCACTTTTTGGGTATCTACTTTATGCCACGCAGTTTAATCAACATGAGGAGGTATATAATGTGGTCTCTACCATAGAGGTCTCTAGAGTCTGGTGGAAAAGAGGGATGTGTCAGTGAGTATTTAGTGACTGGCTAGCAACTGTCTACAGACCTGGAGCTGTGATGCTCTGTGAAATCTGATGTTTTAGAAGCCCACTCAGTAATTTATAAACCTTCCCCTCCAGAACTCTGTACTTCCAGAGTACTATTACTGGCTCTTTGCTAGCAGAGCATTGATTTAATCAGGGTTGGAATTTTCCAGGTAATATAACAGAGGGAAGGAGAGAAAGAGACAAGGAATTTGAAAGTGTATGCAAAGGAATATTTATAATGATGGACCATGGCACCTAAGCCAGGTAAGGGGGAAAGTAAGGACATGAAGGAAGTGATACATATGTTTAAAAGAGGGTAGAGTCAATGGGTAGAGGTTCTACTGGAGTCAAAGAATTGTTGAGATCAGTGCATAAGAGGGAGCAAGGGAAAGTAAGCTAGCTGGTAGAAGTCAGAGAATAGGATGCCTGAAATTGAAATTTTAGGAGCTTGGTTATATAATGATAAGGTAGCCAAATATGATCATTGAGCTAGATAGTGAGATGGAATGGAAGATACATCTTTCCACGTTACTGAGCAAGAAAATGATGTGACCACAAATCATATGCTCAAGTGTTAGCACCTGTTTAAATGCTTCCCAAATTTCTTAACTCTTCAGACAAAATTAACTGTTCCTTTTTCATGTTTCCATTATACTTGTTCATAATGGACTATAGTCAATTTTTAAATAATTGAGAGGGCAGGAGCAATATCTTGTTTACCTATGAATTCCCAAGCAGACACAAATCCTGATCTAATATGGTAAATGTCGATGAATGTTTTTTCAGTTGAATTGACTAGAGAAATTGTAGCCAAGGGCAAGCAGAGATTTTTTTTTTTTTTTTTTTGAGACAGTGTCTCACTCTGTTGCCCAGGCTAGAGTGTCGTGGCATCAGCGTAGCTCACAGCAACCTCAAACTCCTGGGCTCAAGGGATCCTCCTGCCTCAGCCTCCCAAGTAGCTGGGAATACAGGCATGCGCCACCATTCCCAGCTAATTTTTTCTATATATTTTTAGTTGGCCAATTAATTTCTTCCTATTTTTAGTAGAGACGGGGTCTCGCTGTGGCTCAGGTTGGTTTCGAACTCCTGACCTTGAGCAATCTGCCCGCCTCAGCCTCCCAGAGTGCTAGGATTATAGGCATGAGCCACCACGCCCAGCCAAGATTTTGAGGTATAAAGGATGAAACTAATATCTCAAAGTTGGTTATTGTAAGGACAGGTAGATGTATATCAAACATATTTAATAACAGAAATAGCTCAAGCTCTGACTTATCCATAAGTCTTCCGTACTCATTCTAATTATTACTGTTCTTACCTTTTTTCGTTACAAGTTCACTGTAGTATATTTTTTATCAGGTCGTGTTTAACATATCATGTCGTTACTTTGTTACATACCAGTTTTTATTTAATAGCTTCATGACCTCTCTCGAAAAAGACCATGACATTTTCATTAGCAGGGCCAAGGGTTTACAGGGCACTAAACACTGTACTCTAAAGGACCTAGTCAACTGGAGGCATTAATTTCCTTCAATAAGGGACATACAAATAAAGGGAAAAAGCATGGTACACTGGCATGTCAGAGCTCAGCTGGCTCTGTTGAATTCGCTTAACTTTGGGAAACTAGAGAAAGCACCTGCTGCTTTTCATTTTAATTTGTTGAATTAAAATGAACAAAGGTTGTTTCTTGGAAGTGAAACTATGGAGATATCATGAGTGGTTCAAATCCTCATTTCCTGGCTCTAAAGGTGTCTTCATTGTGGCATTCGAGGGTACAGAGCCATATGTCTGCATTGCTTTTTTTCTTCTCAACATCAAGAAGTGAATGGGACCTTGACATGGTTCTGTTTACACAATTTTTATAGTGATGTTTATTACCATGAGATTATAACTACATAAACATACAATATTACTAAAAACTTCCTCCAACATAACAACTATCTAGTTTGTCAAATCAAATGTGGCTTTCCATCTAATGGTATTAACAGTAAGTCACAGCATGACTCCTCATAAAGTTTTCTTGTCCACTTCAGTTAGAGGCTTAATTTCGTTGGTATATCACTTCTTAAAGATATAATTTTCGTATCTCTAGGAAATTTTGCACTCCCCACAGATACCAATATTCTGTTAAGTTTTATAGATAATAGCTAACATGTCTGTGACTTAGCCTATGCTATTACCATGAAATTGTATTAATTGATTTTAATATTGTCTGTATTAGTGATATTTTCATAACAATTTTATTTTTAGCAATCTTATTTTATGTTTGTTTGTTTTCCACTTAAAGGAAAGAACGCTTGGTGTATGTTGGTATCAGTATCGAAAACATTATTCCCCCACAAGTAAGTTTCTGGTTTGTAATATTTTTGAATGGGAGACTGCCATAATTGTTCTAAAATTTAACCCACCTTATTTAATGTGAATGGGTTTAAATATATAATATACCAATATTAAAAATGAGAATTTAAGACCTTAGAGAAATTACTCATAATCCCTCATGATCAAAATTATATGTGTGTAGATAACTCAAAAATGTGATGTCATATCCAAAGTAAATTTATTGTTCATCACTTTGGGGTATATGTTTTATCGTTTTTTACCCTAAATTAGGTAATTTGTTTTTAGCTTTTTCACATGCTGTTTATGTAAAATAACTAAAGAATAATTCAGGGAGATTTGATTTTTAATTCCCTGTTTTGGGGGTTATTTAAAACTACAATTCGAATCTTTCCTCACAGCTTCGTTTTCTTTGAAGTATTACCATTGTTTTTCATTTATTAATCTAATTTATAATTAATGATATCTCATGAGTAAAAGTACATGAAACATGGTTTTTCATTTGAAATGAAGAAATTTTCTTCATAAGCAGTTTCATTGAGGCTTAATTAAATCACAATATTAAATAGCCTGTCAAGTTACCTTCCTTCAACATCAACCCCTTTCTTCTAAATCCATCATTTTATTCATTTAGCATATCTGTTGATTATTTTGTGTCAAATATAATTATTTGTTTAAAGATATATCAATGGGCCGGGCGCGGTGGCTCACGCCTGTAATCTTAGCTCTCTGGGAGGCCGAGGTGGGCGGATCGTTTGAGCTCAGGAGTTCGAGACCAGCCTGAGCAAGAGCGAGACCCCATCTCTACTATAAATAGAAAGAAATTAATTGGCCAACTAATATATATAGAAAAAATGAGCCGGGCATGGTGGCACATGCCTGTAGTCCCAGCTACTTGGGAGGCTGAGGCAGCAGGATGGCTTGAGCCCAGGAGTTTGAGGTTGCTGTGAGCTAGGCTGACGCCACGGCACTCACTCTAGCCTGGGCAATAAAGTGAGACTGTGTCTCAAAAAAAAAAATATATCAATGGAAAAACTTCATTGTTATTTTAAAACAAGTGCTAGTTATAAACTTACGGAAGCATAAATATTTTAGTATAGATCACCAGTAGTCTCTTTGAATCTGTATACGTAGTGTTGTCATGTTTATTCAGTTTTAGGAGGATCATCTCAAACTTTTTCAAACCTTTCACATGTGCTGCATATATGGTGGTTACAAAACTATTAATTCTGAGGAATATAAGTAATAACCTATATACTTATATTTTTAAAGGAGCCAGATTTTTCTGAAGATCATGAAGAAAAGAAAAAAGATTCAAAAAAATCCAAAGCAAACTTGCTCGAAAGGCGGTCAACAAGGACACGGAAATGTATAAGTTACAGGTATGAAATGTATGGAAATGTTTACAGTGAAAGAGTGCATTAAAATGTTTTTACAGGCCAGGCTCGATGGCTCATGCCTGTAATCCTAGGACTCTTGGGAGGCCGAGGTGGGTGGATCGCTGAAGGTCAGGAGTTGGAGACCCGTCTGAGCAAGAACAAGACCCCATCTCTACTAAAAATAGAAAGAAATTAATTGGCCAACTAAAAATATATAGAAAAAATTAGCCGAGCATGGTGGCACATGCCTGTAGTCCCAGCTGTTCCGGGAGGCTGAGGCAGAAGGATTGCTTGAGCCCAGGAGTTTGAGGTTGCTGTGAGCTAGGCTGATGCCATGGCACTCACACTAGCCCAGGCAACAGAGTGAGACTCTGTCTCAAAAGAAAAAAAAAAGAGATGGGGTCTCTTGCTGTGTTCCTCAGGCTAGACTCAAACTCTTGGACTCAAGCAAACCTATCATCTCAGCCACCTGAGTAGCTGGGATGACAGGCACAGGACTTTGCACCTGAACTCTAGCTTTTATACTTGATGCTGTTGTTAATCCACTGTGTACCTTGTACCTTTAATCTCACTCTCTCCAATAGAATTTACTCTGGCGATAGAAATTTTGTGTTTCTTTGATGTCCAATACACTGGCCAGTAGCTATATGTGACTGTTGAGTACTTGAAATATGACTAGTTAGGAACAAAATTTTAATTTAAATATAAATAGCCACACAGGGCTAGTAATTACCATTTTCAGCATAGTTTTAGACAAATTACTTTATCCTTTTTATAACCTGAGCCCTAAAGTAAAAGAGTTTTTTTTCTGAGGAAATCTTAAGAATCATTTAGTCTTGGCCCTTTTCTTTAAGTCGGGGGAACCAGCTCTTTGAGAAAAAACACATTTGCCTAATTATAAAGTTTTAACTATCTGTATATGAATTTCAGTAATAATGATATAATTTTCAATAGCAATAATAATATAGTCCTAATAGTTAATATTATTTGTGGAACCATAATTTTGTTTGACTTAATTTGGCACATGATTTGTATAATAAGTGGTCAGCAAATTATGGCCTGTGGGCCAAATCTAGCTCGCTGCTAGTTTTTATATAGCCTGTGACCTAAAAATCGTGTTTACATGTATAAATGGTTGAAAAAAGAATCAAAAGAAAAATAATATTCCGTGAAAATTATATATTAATTACATATAATTCCAATTTCAATGTCCTTAAAGTTTTATTGGAACGCAGCCATGTTCATTGACTCACATACTGTCTGTGGCTGCTTTTGCACTACAACAGAAACTGTATAGTGTGAAAAGCCTAAAATATTTACTATCTGGCCTTTCATAAAAATTTTTGTTGACACTCTCTTAGTCCATTTGGCCTGCTATGACAAAATAATCATAAGCTGGACAGCTTATACACAGTAGAACTTTATTTTTCACAGCTTTGGTAGTTAGGAAGTCCAAGATCAACGTACTGACAGATTTCGTGTCTTGTGAGGGCTTGCTTTATGATTCATAGGTGGCACCTAGCTGTATTCTCAGATGATCTTTAAGAATCAAAAACAGTCCAGAGGCCGGGCGCGCGGTGGCTCACGCCTGTAATCCTAGCACTCTGGGAGGCCGAGGCGAGCGGATTGCTCGAGGTCAGGAGTTTGAAACCAGCCTGAGCAAGAGCAAGACCCCGTCTCTACTATAAATAGAAAGAAATTAATTGGCCAACTAATATACATAGAAAAAATTAGCCGGGCATGGTGGCACATGCCTGTAGTCCCAGCTACTCGGGAGGCTGAGGTAGGAGGATCACTTGAGCCCAGGAGTTTGAGGTTGCTGTGAGCTAGGCTGATGCCACGGCACTCACTCTAGCCTGGGCAACAAAGCGAGACTCTGACTCAGAAAAAAAAAAAAAAACAGTCCAGAGGCCGGGCGCGGTGGCTCAGGCCTGTAATCCTAGCACTCTGGGAGGCTGAGGCGGGTGGATTGCTCAAGGTCGGGAGTTCGAAACCATCCTGAGCGAGACCCTATCTCTACTAAAAATAGAAAGAAATTAATTGACCAACTAAAAATATATATAGAAAAAATTAGCCAAGCATGGTAGCGCATGCCTGTAGTCCTAGCTACTCGGGAGGCTGACGCAGTAGGATCGCTTGAGCCCAGGAGATTGAGATTGCTGTGAGCTAGGCTGACGCCATGGCACTCATTCTAGCGTGGGCAACAAAGTGAGACTCTGTCTCCAAGGGAAAAAAAAACAGCCCATAAACAGTGGCTCATATCTGTAATCCTAGCACTCTGGGAGGCTGAGGCGGGAGGATTGCTTGAGCTTAAGAGTTCGAGACCACCCTAAGCAAGAGTGAGACTCCCCATCTCTACTAAAAATAGAAAAATTATCTGGGTGTGGTGGCATACGCCTATAGTCCCAGCTACTCAGGAGGCCCAAACAGGAGGATCACTTGAGCCCAGTAGTTTGAGGTTGCTGTGAGCTATGATCACACCACTGTACTCTACCCAGGGCAACAGAGTGAACCTCTGTCTCAAGAAAAAAAAATCAAAAACAGGACAGGCTATATAATGTGATCCTTGTGTATATTTTAGATTTGATGAGTTTGATGAAGCAATTGATGAAGCTATAGAAGATGATATCAAAGAGGCTGATGGAGGAGGTATGTATTTGTCATTCTCTCTTCTTCATATAACTCTGCCTAATTCATAAATTAGGGTAGTGATCATAATTTTTGATTCTCCTTCCCAGTGTACATCACAATCACTAGTGATATTCATTGTCTCAGATCCAAAATAATCTTTGTATCAGATCCAAATTAATCTGTGGACGCAGCATCAGTGTATGGACTCAGATGTTACAATGTATTTTTAATGTAGTTTTGCTTTATGACCTGTTATGAAACGTTAATGTTCCTCCATAGATAAAAAGTTTACTTTTGTTGTCTTTGGTACTACAGTCTCAAAATTATGGATAATCAGAATCTAAATGATTGCTTTAAATTAACCTATGAAAATCAGTTTATTGATTTCATAGTCTTTAATAGCTGGCATTAAAATAATAGAAAAATTTGAAAGCAATTTAATTCAAACATTATATAGCCAATGCTATGATGTGGAACATACTGCTTTGTACTTAGTTATACTGAAAACTCTGGGAAGGATTAAGTAGGCTGTTTGTAAAGGAACTGAAGAACTCACAGGCTTTTCAAGAGATTGGTGCCTTATTTAGATCTTTACTCCTCAATTTTCACTTTTTCTGTCCTGAAAACATAGTTTTTTGAAAAGTGGATTGGCCTCTTTCTAAAGCCTTGTCCAAAAGATAGCTTTCAAGAAAAGATTCTTGAATGACTGCTTATGGTGGGTACAAGGTTTCTTCTTGGGCTGATCAAAATGTTGTGGAATTAGTTAATGATGATGGTTGCGCAACTTATGACTATACTAAAAATCTCTGAATCATATACTTTAGAAGGGTGAATATTATGGTATAATAATTATATAAAAATTTTAATGATTCTGTGCATAGTGAACTTCTATTCAATAGCATAAACGAGTACTAAAACTCTCTCCATGAGAGCTTTGCCAGCTGAAGTTGTGAGAAAACTACATATTTGTAGGAAGAAAATCCTACAAAGAAAATCTAATGAAGAAGCTGCTAGGCAACAATAAGGACTGTCTCTAAAAATTTAAGGGAAGCATTTAATAAATAGTTATTCTCCCCATATTCACCCCAAACTCAGGAGTTGGCCGAGGAAAAGATATCTCCACCATCACAGGTCATCGTGGGAAAGACATTTCTACTATTTTGGATGAAGAAAGAAAAGAAAATAAACGACCCCAGAGGGCAGCTGCTGCTCGAAGGAAGAAACGCCGGCGACTAAATGATCTGGACAGTGACAGCAACCTGGATGAAGAAGAGAGTGAGGATGAATTCAAGATCAGTGATGGGTGCGTGGTCTGTCACTAGACCCTAAGCCTTACATAACAGCTTGAATAGAGCTGGGCTAGCAGAGAGGCTTGGCCATGTTGTCATGAGGCTTTTGTTCTTCATGCACATAAACTATCTCTGTTTACTTTCAGGATATTTAAAGCAGATTCAAGAATGCTAATTTTGGTCCTTCTTATTTTAAAACAAAACAGTAGGCATATGGTTATTTATTATTCAAAATTGCATTTAAATTTGAATAACTGCAACTGCACTTTCATTGTTGAGACTCCTTTCTGTTCCTCTGCTACCAGGTCCATGAGGGGTTCCTAGTCATGTGTGACAAATAAGTAATTAGATATTATCCTCTGGTGACCCTTAGAGGTTCGGGTTGGGGGAAGTCATCTAGTATGGAAAATCAGGAAAGGCTTCTGTGCAGAGCAGATATTTAAACAATACTGTAGAGTTTCTCCTTTCAGATAATTAGTGAGGGATGCAAGCATATGAACCACAAAGTCATTCTGCATGACTGCTACTAAAATAGAGGTAAAGCAGAAATTAGGGTACAGAGGAGAGTTAGCTCCATCCAGGAAGGTCAGAGAATGCCTCACAGTAGAAGTAAACATTGATCTAAAATTTGAAGGGTAGATGTTTGGGCAGATCGGACCATTTGGGATTAGAAGCAGGATAAGGAAAGAAGGCATTCCAAGCAGAGAAGTCACATACCCAAGGTAGTAAGCCATACAGTGTTATGGAATATTTGGGAAATTCCTGGGTGCTCAGGATAGCAAGAATATAGGGCTGATGTAGACAGTGCCCTGCTAGAGATGTGGCCAAGAGATTTAAAAAAGAACCAAATTATGGAGTGTTTTATTTGTCATACATAAGAATTTGGACTTTATCCTGAAAATGATGAAGAACCAAAGTTTTAAACACCAGACTAATGTGAAATTTATGCTTCAGAAAGATTCATCTGGCATGCATTTGGAGAATAGATTGGGGGAAATGAGACTATAGATTAGAGAACTATCTGGAAAGTTGATTCTGTATTTTAGGTGAGATGAAAGCCTGAAAAGAGAAGAAAAATCAGGTTTGAGCGATTATCTTTTAACAGGTAGACTCAGGAGGAATCAGTAATTGATTAGATGTGAGAAATGAAAAGGGAAATATTTGGATATTCATCCTAATAGCCTAGGTTTCAATACCAAATTTCTAGTTTGGCTTACTCAATGGGTGATGATACCAAATATCAGGCTGGGGAAGGGAAGAGAGAAGTAGGTTGCTAAATAATGAGTTCACTGTTGGACATCTTGGATTTAACACATTAATTGCCATGTGAGTTGTATTTAACTCATGCTAGATTTGAGCCCAGAGCCTCATGAAGCGTATGTATTAATAACTTATATGCCTCTTTACCTTGAGACCTGCATGAACTATTTTTCAAGCTGCATATAACTCACACACAGAAAGCAATGAAAAATAACAGATTTTTCACGAAATTAGAAAGGATCGTTTTGTTTTTGAAGTTTTTATTCTATTTTCATAATAAAACACCGTGGCCCCAAGGAAAAAAAATTTTTTTCTAGTGTGGCAGTCAATGTGTTAAGGTACATGGGGTATATCCCAAGAGGTCAAAGCAATTTAGGTACAAAAATCAGCATCCGTTCATCTTTATCACCCCTCCCAAGAGAAAGATAGGAAGATTTCTCCATTGTATAAACAGGGTTTGATAGAATTATCCAGATATGTTCCACTATATGTTACTTAATGATTCCCTGAACTCAATAGAATTTGAACTCAGAACTCAAAAATGGGTTCACTATTCAAAGTATACCATCATAATTTCTCTGGTTTATCCTGGACAGATCTCAAGATGAGTTTGTTGTATCTGATGAAAACCCAGATGAAAGTGAAGAAGATCCACCATCTAATGATGACAGCGATACTGATTTCTGTAGCCGTAGACTAAGGCGACACCCCTCTCGGCCAATGAGGCAAAGCAGGCGTTTGCGGAGGAAGACTCCAAAGAAAAAGTACTCTGATGACGATGAAGAGGAGGAATCTGAGGAGAATAGTAGAGACTCTGGTAAAAATAACTTGTATCCATATCATACCAACATGAGAAATTATTATGACTTCTGGAGTCAAGTTCTTAAAATAAAATTTCATTCTTAAGACAGTAACTGAATTTTTCATATAAAGCACAGCTGAGAAAAATATGTACAGATCAATATGTTAACTTGATACTATGTTCATTTAGTGTTGTGATGAGTCCTTTTATTATCAAGAGCTTCCATGTCCAACCTGTATCTTCATAAGTGTTTCTTGGGAATCATTCTCAATAAGCTGAGAACATTTTCCTCAGGTGCCCAGCTATCAGAAAGGGAAGAATATCAATTACCTCTCCTATTTAGACCATAATCAGTGATTCAGTAGCTTTTACAAATTAGCAGTGGTTGATGTTATTAGAGCTTGTGCGTATCCCTGTTTACTAACTAAATAGTGAGAGGCACAATAGCTAAAAGAAAAAATATGAATGCTTTATGTAATTGGCAAATTGGTAGCTGTCATTTTAATGGAGAAGTGCCACAAATACGAGAATTGTGTCCCTGACTCTGGCTATTCTAGTGGTGTTTGGGGTTTTTTGTTTTTGTTTTTGTTTTCTTTTAAGAAGCTGTTTTTCTCTGTCACCTGGGCTGGAGTGCAATGGTGCTGTCACAACTCACTGTAGCCTCAAACTCCTGGGCTCAAGTGATACTCCCTCCTTAGCCTCCTGAGTAGTTAGGAAGATAGGCATATGCAACCACACATGGCTAATTTTAATTTTTTGCTTTTGTAGAGAGAAGGTCTCACTGTGATGCTCAGGTGGTCTCAAACTCCTGGCCTCAAGTGATCCTCCTGCCTCGGCCTCCCAAACTGCTGAGCTTATAGACATAAGCCACCAAGCCTGGATCTTTTGTTTTAATATTTTTTTCTAAACCTTTGAAATAAGTGGTGATATCATGCCCCTTTATCAGTGATTATTTCCTAAGAACAAGGACATTTCTTACATAACCACAGTATAATTATCAAAGACAGAAATTTTAACATTGATATAATGCTATTATCCAATCAGCATTACACATTCAAATTTCATGAGCTATCTCAATATTGTCCTTCATATTTTTTTTTCCTAGCCCAGGATCCAGTCTAGGATTATACATTGCATTTATTCTGTCTCTTTAGTCTTTTTAAATCTGGAATGCTCCTCATATTTTTTTTTATTGACCTTGACTATTGATCTTGACTTTTTTTTTTCTTTTAATACAGAGTCTTACTCTGTTTCCTGGGCTAGAGTGCTGTGGCGTCAGCCTAACTCATAGCAACCTCAAACTCCTGGGCTCAAGCAGTCCTTCTGCCTCAGTCTCCTGAGTAGCTGGGACTACAGGCATCTGCCACCATGCCCAGCTAATTTTTTCTATATATTTTTAGTTGCCCAGCTAATTTCTTTATTTTTTTTTTAGTAGAGATGGGGTCTTACTCTTGCTCAGGCTGGTCTTGAACTCCTGAGATCAAAAGATCCTCCCACTTCGGCCTGAGTGGGAGGATTCCCAGAGTGCTAGGATTACAGGTGTGAGCCACCACACCCAGTCCATCTTGACATTTTTAAAGAATACATAACTAGTTATTTTGTAAAGTGTCCCTCAATTTGGTTTTTCTGTTTCCTAATAATTAAATTTCAGGATATGCTTTACTATTTTTTTTTCTTGTAATTAGTAAGTTATTTGTGGGAATTTGAGACTGTGTAAATATCTCAGTCCTTACAAGATATTTTGTCTACTAGTTTTAGTATATCTAGTATCTATTGATGATTTTCTAACTCTACCATTCCTCTTATATGTTTATTCGTAAGGAAGAACTTTCCCTTCTTCTTTGTGTATGTATTTGTTTATATCAATGTGTCCTGTGGATTCTTATTTTAGTTAGTGGATATATTATATTACCATCACTATTTAGGTTTGATTTGGCCAGTGGGAATCCTTTAAACCTGTTGGCTAGCTATTTTAAAATATTTGAAACCCATTAGAGAACAACAAACTTGAATGTAATAATTCAGTGGAATTTGTTAGCACTCTGAAAAATAGCTGTGACATAGTGCCATAGTATCACTCTGGTTTATTGATCAGAGATGACAAAAATAATGCCATTTAGCAATCCTTTGAGAGTTTAAGTAGCTCTGTATGCTTTATTTAGCAGGTTTTTATTCCACATGGAGAAAAGCCAAAAATATAACTCCAGTTCTATACTTTTTTGGAATAGGTATGTGAGTTTTCTCTGGTTAGAAGGTTTAACCTCTGCCGTACATTATGAGTATAGCCACAGGTAGAACCAGCAGATTATCAGGAAACAGATTCTAGTAACTGTCCACTACAAAGAGAAGCTGTGGCAGCTGTGTACCTGACGAGGCCAAATGCAATAAAGATTATTTTTTAAAAAGTATCAAACATTTCCTGATCTTTAGGATTAACTGCTAATAATACACATTTATGAGGTTTGGAATTCAAGACCCTCATAGATTGACTCATTATTAAAGGAAAAAATGAGACTTATAAAAATTATTATTCATTTAATTTTTATAACCAAACTCTGCTTAGTAGTTTTACTTTTTTTTTTTTTTTTTTGAGACAGAGTCTCACTTTATTACCCAGGCTAGAGTGAGTGCTGTGGCGTCAGCCTAGCTCACAGCAACCTCAAACTCCTGGGCTCAAGCAATCCTGCTGCCTCAGCCTCCCAAGTAGCTGGGACTACAGACATGTGCCACCATGCCCGGCTAATTTTTTCTATATATATTAGTTGGCCAATTAATTTCTTTCTATTTATAGTAGAGATGGGGTCTCACTCTTGCTCAGGCTGGTCTCAAACTCCTGAGCTCAAATGATCCACCCACCTCGGCCTCCCAGAGAGCTAGGATTACAGGCGTGAGCCACCGCGCCCGGCCAGTTTTACATTTTTATAACCTAAGCTAGCCATGTTTCTACGTAATGGACTTAAATTTTATACTTGATTTCCTTTTTTTTTCCTTTTTTTTTTTTTTTAATAGAAAGTGACTTCAGCGATGATTTTAGTGATGATTTTGTAGAAACTCGTCGAAGGCGGTCAAGGAGAAACCAGAAAAGACAGATTAACTACAAAGAAGATTCAGAAAGTGACGGTTCCCAGAAAAGTTTACGACGTGGTAAAGAAATAAGACGAGTTCACAAGCGCAGACTTTCCAGCTCAGAGAGTGAAGGTAAGGTATAGATATCCTATGATGTTACAAAGTGAACTCTGTATTATGATTTTGTTCCATTTCTTTAAAATTCATATTGTGATATAAAACCCATAATTTTGTGCCTGGTTACTAATTATAATTTCATTAAATAATACTTGATAAAAGGCTAATTTTTAAGATTTCCATGGCTATAATTAAGTTTTTCATTAAAACTGGAAGAGTCTCAGAAAATTGTGATCTGATCAAGATTTACTCTCCTTTTTCCTTTCCCTCCCTATTATTCATGGCCCTCATTTTAAAATAACTTCCAGTGCCCTGAGTAGTTGAATAGTTTCAACCAAAATGCCTACTGTCTCTCAGCCTTAACTGTGAGTTTCAGTTGGTAACTGTTTTATTTTTTAATAGCTTTAGCTGTGCCCCATACTGAAAGTGTAGGAAAAGCTCTAATACATAAATTTCTGATTTGATTTGATTTGGTTTTGACTTTTAGATAGGGGTTCTCAGTATGTTGCCCAGGTTGGAGTGCAGTGTCTATTCACAGGTGTGATTATAGTGCACTATAGCATTGAACTCCTGGCCTCAAGCAATCTTCCTGCCTCAGCTTCTCCAGTAGCTGGAATATAGGCATCCAGCCTCCATTTAATCTTTTTTTTTTTTTTTTTGAGACAGAGTCTCACTTTGTTGCCCAGGCTAGAGTGAGTGCCATGGCGTCAGCCTAGCTCACAGCATCCTCAAACTCCTGGGCTCAAGCAATCCTGCTGCCTCAGCCTCCCAAATAGCTGGGACTACAGGCATGCACCACCATGCCCGGTTTATTTTTTCTATATATATTAGTTGGCCAATTAATTTCTTTCTATTTATAGTAGAGACGGGGGTCTCGCTCTTGCTCAGGCTGGTGTCGAACTCCTGACCTCGAGCAATCCGCCCGCCTTGGGCCTCCCAGAGTTCTAGGATTACAGGCGTGAGCCACCGCGCCCAGCCTCATTTAATCTTTTAGTTATTTTAGAGC
Organism: Mirza zaza; assembly: GCA_008750895.1. Classification (NCBI taxonomy): domain Eukaryota; kingdom Metazoa; phylum Chordata; class Mammalia; order Primates; family Cheirogaleidae; genus Mirza; species Mirza zaza. Next base: position 22,061 of record VSMD01055109.1, read on the forward strand.
TCTGCCCAAACTCATTTTAAATGACCCCAGCCCTCACCTTTCCACCTTTATGTTTTATATATTTAATTCGCCATTGTTTATGGTCTGTTTTGAAGATTGGTGGCTTTCATTGATTAAACTTGAATAAAGTTTAAGCCCAAGCCAGGAGAGAAAGGAGAAAAAAATGTTTGGATATGGGAGGCTAAAGAAGGGAGGTGAACATCTTTTTGAGTGTGTATTTATCTTCATGTGACATAAAGACAAACATATTAATTTAACCATTAAATACAAATATTTATTGAACTAGCCCCTATCCTACGCACTGGAATAAAACAGTGAACAAAATAGCCCTTATGTAATAACTCTTATTTCAGTTGGAAGGAAAAAAGACAATAAATAAGATAAATAAATGCTTATAAATAAGGAAGAATATTTGGAATTTCAGATATTAACTAAAGGAAGTTCCAAAAAAAAAAGGAAGTTCTCACTAAGAAGACAGCATTTGAGTGGACAATTTAAGGAAACAACGTATATGAGTCATAAAATTATCTAAAAGGGCCGGGTGCAGTGGCTCAAGCCTGTAATCCTAGCTCTCTGGGAGGCCGAGGTGGGCGGATCGTTTGAGCTCAGGAGTTCGAGACCAGCCTGAGCAAGAGTGAGACCCCGTCTCTACTATAAATAGAAAGAAATTAATTGGCCAACTAATATATATAGAAAAAATGAGCCGGGCATGGTGGCGCATGCCTGTAGTCCCAGCTACTCGGGAGGCTGAGGCAGCAGGATTGCTTGAGCCCAGGAGTTTGAGGTTGCTGTGAGCTAGGCTGATGCCACGGCACTCACTCTAGCCTGGGCAATAAAGTGAGACTCTGTCTCAAAAAAAAAAAAAAAATTATCTAAAAGAAGGGTGATACGGGCAGATGCAACAATAAATGTGAAGGCCTTGAGGCAATGCCTCCTTTGTGATCAGGGAACAGAAGGGATTCCAGGGACGTTGGGGCAGAATGAGTGAGGGGAAGGATAACAAGATGAAGGAAAGAGATCAGCAGGAACCAGATCAGATAGAGCAACAGCAAACTACAGCCCACCTATTTATATAAATAACCTTTTTGCAAAGCAAGTTTTATTGGAAGACTACCATGCTTATTTGTTTACAAACTATGCCTGCTTTCGAAAAATATTAAGTAGTTGTGACAGAGACTTTAGACCCTGCCTTTTACAGAAAAAATGTGCTAACCTTTGATGAAAAAGTGCTATCTAGTTGAGCTTTCTGCAGTGATGGAAATTTTCTGTTTTGTGCTGATCAATACTAGCCACTAACCTCATGTCCCTATTGAGTACTTGAAATGTAGCTAGTATAACTATGGAACTGAATTTTTAATTTTAATTAATCTTAGTTAATTTAAATTTAAAATAACCACAGGTAACTAGAGTCTGCCATATTGGATATCAGAGTAGTCCATATGTATACTTTGGGTTTTGTTCTGTGTGAGATGAGAAACAACTGGAGGACTTTGAGCAAATGAGTGATATGATCTGACTTAGGTTTTAATTTACTATGGTAGTTACGTTATGAATAGATTGAAGTGGTCAAACGCAGAAGATAGGAGACTAGTTGGGCAGTTATTGAAATAGTCCAGGTGAGATATGAGGGTGGGAGGGATTAGAACAGTAGCAGTAAACGGTTGAAAAGCAGTCAAATTATGGATATGTTAGAAAGGTAGACCCAAAGGATTTACTATTGAGTTAGATGAGAGAAAGAAAGTAATCAAGATAACCGAGCAGGCCGGGCGCGGTGGCTCACGCCTGTAATCCTAGCTCTCTGGGAGGCTGAGGCGAGTGGATTGCTCGAGGTCAGGAGTTCAAAACCAGCCTGAGCAAAAGCGAGACCCCATCTCTACTATAAATAGAAAGAAATTAATTGGCCAACTAATATATATAGAAAAAATTAGCTGGGCATGGTGGCGCATGCCTGTAAGTCCCAGCTACTTGGGAGGCTGAGGCAGAAGGATTGCTTGAGCCCAGGAGTTTGAGGTTGCTGTGAGCTAGACTGATGCCACGGCACTCACTCTAGCCTGGGCAACAAAGCGAGACTCTGTCTCAAAAAAAAAAAAAAAAAAAATTAAAAAAGATAACTGAGCAATTGGAAGAACAGTTTCCAAAATCTAATATGATAGAGACCACAGTGCAACAGATTTAAGGAGGTGGTTTAGGAGCTTGGTTTGGGGCACATTAGGTTTGAGGTGCCTGTTTAGATATCCAAGCATAGATATTAAACAGGTAGTTTGATAACACTAGCCTGGAATTTAGTGGTTGCCTAAAACAAATATGAAAGTCATCAACATATAGATGATATGCAAAGTCATGAGATTAGGTGAGATCTATTAAGATATAAGTACAGTCATCCCTCAGTATCCATGTGGGATTGGTTCCAGGACCCCTGCAGGTACCAACATCCTTGGATGCTCAAGTCCTTTATATAAAATGCTGTAGTATTTGCATATAACCTACATACATCCCCCATATACTTTAAATCATCTCTAAGATATTTATAATACCTAATACAATTTATAATACTTAATACAATGTAAATGCTATGTAAATAGTTTTTATACTATCTTGTTTAAGGAATAATGACCAAAAAAAGTCTGTACATGTTCTGTTCAGACGCAACCATCTGTTTTTATTTTGTATGTATATTTTCCATTGGTGGTTGGTTGAATCTGTGGGTACAGAGGGCTGACTGTATAGCCAAAAAAGAGAAGACATTTAAGATTACCAAGGGGATTTAATAACATGAGATGAGAGTTGGCACAGTGTTTCAGATGTATAGAGTTGGGTGCCCAATTTTAATTTTTCCTTGTCAGTATGCTTACATGATTCCCTAATTTGAGGACTAGTGGTAAGGAGTTTCTTGGTTTGTGACCAAACTATCTTCATTTAATTCAAGGATCATCAGTTTTCTTCCCCAGGAAATCTACGCTTGCATAAAATTATAGGTAAAGTACAGTATGAATCATATTCATATTGGGACTGAGATGAGAGAAATCAGGTCAATTATTGAAGGGGAATATTTATGTACAAGCAAGTCTGAGAGTAGGAGAATAGGACATGGGGTGAATACGGGGAGGAAAGGGAGAATTACTTAAATTCATTTATGGTTAACTGTGTCAATGGCTTAAATGTGCTGTTTATTCTAGAGAGCTATATGTCCAAGAACTCTGAAGATGATGAGCTAGCTAAAGAATCAAAGCGGTCAATTCGAAAGCGGGGCCGAAGTACAGATGAATATTCAGAAGCAGATGAGGAAGAGGAAGAAGAAGAAGGCAAACCATCCCGCAAACGGCTACACCGGATTGAGACAGATGAGGAAGAGAGTTGTGACAATGCTCATGGAGATGCAGATCAGCCCACCCGTGACAGCCAGCCCAGGGTCCTGCCCTCAGAACAAGAAAGCACCAAAAAGCCCTATCGGATAGAAAGTGATGATGAAGAGGACTTTGAAAATGTAGGCAAAGTGGGGAGCCCATTGGACTATAGCTTAGTGGACCTACCTTCCACCAATGGACAGAGTCCTGGCAAAGCCATTGAGAACTTGATTGGCAAGCCAACTGAGAAGCCTCAGACCCCCAAGGACAACAGCACAGCCAGTGCAAGCCTAGCCCCCAATGGGACAAGTGGTGGGCAGGAGGCAGGGGCACCAGAAGAGGAGGAAGATGAGCTTTTGAGAGTGACTGACCTTGTTGATTATGTCTGTAACAGTGAACAGTTATAAGACTTTTTTTCCATTTTTGTGCTAATTTATTCCACGGTAGCTCTCACACCAGCGGGCCAGTTATTAAAAGCTGTTTAATTTTTCCTAGAAAACTCCACTACAGAATGACTTTTTAGAAGAAAAATTTCAACAAACCCTGAAGTCTTTCTGTGAAGTGACCAGTTTTGAACTTTGAAGATAAATAATTGCTGTAAATTCCTTTTGATTTTCTTTTTCCAAGTTCATGGTCCTTGGTAATTTCATTCATGGAAAAAAAAATCTTATTATAATAACAACAAAGATTTGTATATTTTTGACTTTATATTTCCTGAGCTCTCCTGACTTTGTGAAAAAGGGTGGATAAGAATGCATTCCAAATCTGTGAGGGCCCAAAGCAGAATTTAGGGGTGGGAGAAAGCACTTGTGCTTTAGCTTTTTCATATTAAATATATATTATATTTAAACTTTCATGGCATAGATGATGATTAACAGACTGTTTAAAAGTTCAAGTCTGTACTGTTACAGTTTGAGAATTGTAGATAACATCATACATAAGTCGTTTAGTAACAGCTTTCATGAAATCAACTTGTTTACTACTGGAGATAACCACACTTAATAAAGAAGAGACCGTGAAAGTACCATCATAAAAACCTTTAACCTAAGTTTCTGTTATAGCGGAATTTCTTGTTTAAAAAAATAAAATCATCTGAAAAGCATTTGTACAGTAAAATGTATAATGAAGCTTTGACAACCAGACTGTGCTAGCGACAGATTTTTTAAATAGCTTTATGCAGTGGTGATACGGTGGCCTCTGATACACTATATCTGATGGAGAGTTATTAATGAAATGAGTGTGGTCTTTCTTAAGGCCTAGGTGGAATGTAAACTTTGCCCGTAGTGTAACTCTTGTCTAATGGCCACTTGATGTTTAAATATTTGAAATATCATTTTGAAAGAAACACATCTATACATAACATACGTGAAGAGATGCTAAGCTGACAGCAGTATTTTAGCACATTTGAAGATGGGAAAGGGATTTTTAGGTGAATTTTAACTGGTCTATTCTTGCCCTTAGTATCTACTTCAAATTGAAGTCTACAAACAAAGCAGTTCCTTTGGGAGGTTTTTAGTTTGAGTTTGTGTGTGTGTGTGAGTGTGTGTGTGTGTGTGTGTGTGTGAGTGAGTGTGTGAGAGAGAGAGAGGGAGAGAGAGAGAATTTCCTATCTGCCTGGATATATTAGCAGGGTTTGAATGTAGTTTTGGCCTTTGGCCATTAGGCTTCTATTAAAATTCATTAATAGTCACACAGACAACGTAGAGTTGAATGAGAACTGCCGATATACTTAATAGGCATGACATCCATTTCAAACATCTCAACACTTTAAAGAAAGATAAGCCCTTTGTTTCCAGAAAAAGGGATTTGTAACTAAATATCTAACATGTAATTGACACTAAAATATGAACTTTTATTTAGTTTCTGTTACAGCTGTAAAATTTCAGGCAGAGCCATAACATTGTACAGAGTGTAGCATTTGTGATTAAACCTTACCTGTCAAATTCTGAAGCTTTCAACCATTACTTCTGTGAATACTTTTGCCCTGGGATTTGGGTTTTTCTGTTCCAGTGTTGTGTCTGTTGCCGGCAATGGGCACACCATATCTGCTGCTGGCCCAAGGAACTTCATTAATTTTTCTTTCCAGATTAAGTATTATATGTGCTAGTCAGTATGTAGTAAAGCACTTCTTTTTTTTGTTATTAAAAAGCTGGCATTAGACTTGCATCTTAAATACCTCTCTAGGAACGTTATACTCCTTTTCTTTCCTCAACAGGTGTTGCCCTTAAGTCTCATCTTTTGGCCTTGGAAGTTTATAGCTGTTGTTTTTCAGTTGCTGTTGGTTCTTTTGTTTCACTTTAGTTCTGTAGTACCTGCCCATTAATATTTTTGCTTTGATTCTAGTAATGTGTATGTATCTGTATAAAAAATAAAATAATGAAAGCAGCCTAATAATAGGATGCATCAATAGCATGTGGTTCCAAGCAAGTTGTGATTTTTATTTTGAGACAATGTTCCACTGGAAGGGAGGGAAGGGCTTTCACTCACAGAGAGTAAAGTAGGGCTTTGGAAGGAGCCACATTCGCTTTCAGAAACTCCTTTCTGGCTAGGTTTGTTTTATTTATTTGAAAGTCAGCTAAGAATATTAACCATTTTAACTATCTAAAACAGGCAGGCAATATTGAAGGATTCCTACTAGTGCAAGATAAGTGGTTCGAATGTGCAGGTGGTCTTCCCTGCCACCCATTCTCCATCTACCATTTTACTTCTGCAGCTGGGTAAAGCCACTATCATGTAGAAACTCTACCATGTGCCCTCTTTCTACCTCTGGACATACCAGCTTCTTCCACCTATTAATTAGTTCTACTCCTCAGTTAAGCCAATGATCAGAAGTAGTATTAAATGAGATAATTTATTTTAACAGGATGCCTAATGTGAAATAAGGAATTTTTTTTACTCTTCTGCTATAGAAAGCCGAGGGTAGTTTTTATCATAGTAAAGACTGAGTATTCCATTTAGCAAATGTCCTACTGACATGGGTTATGATACCACTTTTGCTGCCTGATATTTACCAAACTTGAATAAGTGTTTGTCAACTTGATAGTATGTTCCTTCTCAACTTACATTTTGATTAAACCAATTAACTATCGGTCATCTACCAAGAATGTACTCCAAGCAGCTGATAAATATAAATTATGCAGATAGATTGGTTATAGGTGATTAAATTTTGAACAGTTCAAAGACAATTATGCTGCTGGGTGTTTAGATTCAGTCCCTCAAAGAACCTATGTTAACTGAATATTCACTCTGAATATACCTTGAAGTGGGGAAAAAGAAAACCAAAATATGGAAAAAAAAAATAAATGTTCTGTATCCAAAGGTACAATACAGTCATTAGGAACTAGAGAAAATATAGGAAAGCAGTAACTGATCTAGAGTTTAGGCCATCTTGGATCCTTGTTAGAGAAGTAACGCATGGATTTAGATTCACAATAGCTACTATATAATAGAGCCCTTTAATAATTTAAACCTGTTTTTAAAAAAATACAAGTTGGACTCCCTAGTCTACAGCAAATGTATTAAGGGGAGATGTAGCTTAGCATTCAGTATATTTTGCAATCTCTGTAAAAGGTTTGAAAACTAGCCAAATTTTCACAAAGTAGAAGCTTTGAATAGAAATATATGTGAAAAGGACTCAGACTGATAATACACATTTTGATTTTGTACGTTTGTGCTAATGAAATGGTGTTTAGTATAAAACATTTTCCATTTTTGGCATATTAATGCAAAATGATGGCAGAGATATTTTCAAGAATATAAATGATATATTGAGTTTGGGTTTCCTTGATATCTTTTTTCCAAATGCTCAAGGTTGCAGATTCAGAGGATAAAGGTCAGTTTCATTTAGAATAAATCCATGTCTACTGGTAATCTATTTTTTTAATTGACCGGCCAAAGAACCAAGAACTTCAAATGCTAACAAATATGTTGAAAAAATGATTTGTAAATCAATTAATTTTAAAAGGATTTTTCATACTGTCCAGTTTTCACTTTTTTGGTTGATAAAACTCATCCCATAATATACATTTGAGCAAAGTACATATATGAAGAAAATATGACATTTACTTGTTTAAATTGAGAGTTAATATGATAGGGAAATGTTAGCTATTTTTAAGTGGGATTGATGGAATGTCCTTTGTCACAAGGAATGCCTTTTTAGCTTATTTGTGAGCACAAGAGATGTAAATCACTCTCTAGTTCTAGCATACAACTGTAAGGAACCTAATGAATCTATAGATTTAATATTCAGAAAAAGTCATGAACTCCACTCTTCACCAACATAGTGGAACAGGTCCATAATTCAAGGTGTTGCCTTACAACTATTGAACAAATATTCAGAGACCCAGATCTTTTGTTTAAATGGTGTGTGTACATATATGTGTGTGGGTATATATAAATACTTACACACACACTTCAGATAAGTATAAGAAGAAATAAAAATTCATCATTGACTATTAAAAGAAGACAAATAATTATTACAACTTATACAAAATTATGAATATCATTTAATTATAGAAAGTCTATAGAAAAGTACTTGTCTGACATTCTTAAAATATATTCCTGGTTCTCCAAAAAGTGGAGAATGCCAAGACTACATGTCCGCTATAATCTACCTATTCCTCTTTTGCTTAATATGATCCATTATTGAACTTCCTTAGATTAAAATCCATTCCTATTTTATCCAACATTCCCAGTGTGTACCTGTAAACCTACCTTGGAAGTGGCAAGCTAACTGCTGATTTTTTTCACTGTTTTTATATCAATCTTGAAAGACATGGCCTTTTGGTATCAGTGTTTTTAAACTGGGTTATTGTGTTATGTGTTCACCACTCTAACTTACATGATCATTTAATATTTTTGAGTGTCAAGAATTGCTAAGTAACTGTAACATATTGAAGATAGTCTTTCCCAAGCAAGCAGTCATAAGCCAATATATAATGAGCTTAGTGTATAACCACTTTAGTTTGTACGCTCAACACTTTTTTTTTATTAATACAAACCATCTCAGAATTTGATTAGAATAGAATCCCATTAGTGGATTTTTTCTTCATTTTGGACATCTAAGCTCAACTTTTTTTTTTCATGCCATGTTTATACCAGTTTGCTCTGTGAAATGTGGTAAACCCAGTTCTGGCATATTGTAGTGGTTTCAGTTAATGAAGATATTTTTATTTTAATAACTTTGGCTATCTTATACATAAGTTATATGAGAGGGCATAAAAATTAATAGATGAGCAGAAATTTATTAAGCTCCTTAGACATTTTAAAAGAACATTTTTAAAGGAACTACATTTGTAGTTTTTCTGCCAAACCGGTACGAGCTAAAAAATGTGCTAAGGATTGAATAAACTTGCCTTGTTCTTTTTGCCACTGGATGATGTAAGTTGAGAATGGAATTGTTAACCCTAACTATATATTTTCTTGACTTTCATCAGTTTCTAAAGAAATCTAATTTAAGTGTTTTGGGTTTTGTTTGATCTATATTTATTGAGTTCTGGTCATAGACCAGGAGCCTGCGTGTCATGCTTATGGACAGCCAGAACACAGTTATTGGGGAACTTAATGGCTCAAGGCCTTCTGAATCATTTTAACTTATTTTGTATGTTGCGAAAAAACAAAACAAACAAAAAAAAGTTTATTTTGCTTGAGAGTCGCATTTTTTTATAACTGTACAGCTTTTAAGGGATGGGAATGGGAAAATGCCGTAAAATAGGATGTAGATTTTTACAATTGTGTTTATGCTAGAACATCTACAGGTACATTATGTAATTAAACCTAAAATTGTTTTGAAATTTGTGCCATGTCTTTTTCATTATCCTGCCCCTTCAGCAGAGTTGGTGCATGTCAATACTGCTATACGGACAAGCCTTGAAATTAGACTAACAAGCCCTATCTCCAAAGCTTTAAGATCACTGCATGAAAATTGCACACATACACACACGCAGACACATACATACACACACACATCTAGTTTATATTAGTGCAAATGGATTTTCAGGATCAGAACAGCTATAATAGCCCAAATTTGGGTGTTAACAGCATATTCTTACAGTGCATGATTTTTGTGATGCCTAACTAGGGTATTTTCAGTGTTGGTCTAGTGTTTTGTTCTCTTATCAAAGTAGTTTCTTGATGATGGTATCTGAATTGTAGCTTGCCCAAGCCTGCCACAGGGTTTTGTGTACACTTTGAAAGGGTATGTCCTGTGATGAGGTGGGCGTGGGGCAGGGCTTGGTTTCTTTTTCATCTGTAAAAGAAGGAAAAACTAGATTTGCTTGATTTGGTTATTCAGTGGACTTAATTCCACAGGAATATTTGTCTGTTGAAACACAGCAGGAAGGGAAATGAGATTCAAATTTTAATTCCCTCCTTATTTGATAAGTATGTTGAAATCTTACAGAACTGCTGATTCTAGCACAGTCTTTTACATGGCACATTTTATCATGTTATATTGATACCTTTGTTTAAATGTCAGTACTTTTTTGCCATCTGATAATTTTGCCATTCTAATTTCTCACCTTTGTAGCGCAAGTGTGTTCTTATAAAGAATTAAAATCATCCAAGTATGTTACAATTTCTATCAAACTGCCTTTATGTGTTGTCAGCTAATGTGGGAAGTCTGTTTCTTTGCTATCCTCACCCATTCAGAGATGAAGCCTGGGGATCACGAGTTTCCATGTGAATAATACAAATTCCAGATAAGAATTTGCAAATGGTATATTTTAGAATTTCATTTTGGTTTTAAAGTAATAGCTTGGATTCAGGGAGTGTTTGATCAGAACACCCCTTGGATTTTCAGACATGCTTATATGAAATGTTTTATTTTCCTATGCATAAAAAAAATTATTCCTGGAATAGGTTCTCAGAATGCTTTAGTGTTTCTAGAAGATGAGAGTTAAAGCAAAAGCTCCGTGATTAGCATAAAACTAACTCTTGAGGTAATCAAGACCATGCTGTTAGTCAACTAGGAGAAGCCAGAGTGTTCTCCATCACATATTAACATACTGCATGTGTGTTGTGGGAGGAAGATCTGAAAACTGGAAATGTGATTCCAATAACACACAAAGTAAATTTTGTGCATAAAAAGTATGGCAATTCCTGGTAGCTTAAAGCTTCAGGGGTAACTGCAGTGTATGAACACCTAGTGTGTTAGAATTGCAGTGCATAGTTGTTTAAATACAATATTCCTTGTAAGTGACAAGCAAAATATGTTGTGGCTAGTGCCAATAATTTTGTTAATGAAATGTTCACTGTCTCACTACCGTCTGATCAGAACTCTTGGTGTTATAAGCCAGGCCTACAGCTATTTTATAGCTATTGGCCTAATTGTGTAACTTTTTCTTTCAAAATGTTTTATTATAATACTTCTGTCATTTCTTTCACTTAATATGTCAATTGTCATAATAAAAATTTAAATAATTTGATGTATTTAACATGATGTGTTTGCAAACTTAGTTTATTTTAAATTCTGTGGCACATGGAAAGAATTTTCTATACCAGTTCTTGAAGGTTAAAATAATTTTTCTCTCTCTAGAAAGTAAATTTACAATTTCCCCAAAATGATTTTTAAGGCTATTTGCCAACTAGGTAAAAATAGATATTAGACAGTTATTCTTGATTTCTGTCTTCAGCATCTGGAGAACTGACACATTATAGAGGGCATGGACTTTTTTTTTTTTTGTGTGTGTGTGTGTGTGTGTGTGTGTGTGTGTGGTCCCATGGGAGCAGAGAATAAGACCAGAGGGCAGGAGCCATGGGGTAAAAGTTTCAATTCATTCTATGGAAGAAACTTAGTTCTCTAATAACAAGCAAGCTTGGGAGTAAATTCTGAGCAATAGGGGATGTTTGAGCATAGGGTGAACTGCCATTTGGCAGGAGTGTGATAGACACATTCAAAAAGGGTTAGATAATATGACTCTAATGGGCTCTTTCAACCCTATGATTCTCATGTATACATGTTGATTTAATACTTTTTTTTACTCTTAGAATACAGTAAAATTGATTTTTTTTATCAAAAAACTAGCAGAGTTCATCAGTGTGATTCTGATTGAAAATATTGATTATTTAGGGAAAGAAATTTTGAATCAGAATTTCACTTAGTGGAGTGACCAAGCTGGTCTATGCTGGCAAGAAAAATGGACAATTACAATGCTTCTCAATGATTTATTTGAAATTTTCCCTTAAACAGAATCAGTCACACCAGACATACTGTGTTGGAAGCTAAAGGTTATGGTGTTGTGACAGCCTTGAGAGAGTTCAAAGGAGTCTTTTCTGGTGAGAGTAGGGCCTAGATATAGCAGTCAGCCCACTTCTTTTTCAGATTGAGACCAGAAGATGTAGAAGAGTTCTTTTAAAAACTGAGAATTGGTATACTATATACTGTGATCATTTAGTAGAGATGGAATTATTTAAAAAATAATGAAAATATTCTAGTAAAATTAAGTGTTGGGATCCTTCTGGATAAGATGAATGCTTGCATCATTTTGATTTTTCAGTGAGTTTATATGAGCTCTTTAGGGTCCTAAAAGTCTAACTAAAAATCAAAGGGAAAGGACACTCTTGAGGGGATATAATTTAATCCAATGTCATGAAGGTTTATGTTTTATGTTTTTTTCTAAGAGTTTCATAGGTTTAAGTTTAGGTCTTTGTTCCCTTGTAGGTTTTTGTATATGATGAGAGGTTGGGATCCAAATTCATTCTTTTGCATTTGGTTATACAGTTGTCCAGCACCAATTTATTTAAAAGACTATTTCCTTCCTCCATTGAATTATTTGGGCATCAAAAGCAATTAAGGCTGGACATGGTGGCTCATGCCTGTAATACCAGTACTTTGGGGGCCAAGGTGGGAAGATCACCAGAAGATAGGAGTCTTGAGCATAGATAACATAATGAGACTCTGTCTCTACAAAAGATTTAGAATTAGCCAGGCATTGTGGCACATGCCTATAGTCCTAGCTACTCAGGAGGCTGAGGCACGTGGATCTCTTGAGCCCAAGAGTTGAGGTTGCAGTGAGCTGTGATAATATCACTACACTCCAGCCTGGGGAAGAGAGCAAGGCCCTGTTTCAAAAAAAAAAAAAAAAAAAAAAAAAATCAATTGACCAGAAATGTATGCATTTACTTCTGGATCTCAGTTTGATTCCACTGACCTACATGTCTGGCCTTATGCCAGTACTATACAGTCTTGATCACTATATCTTTGTAGTAAGATTTGAAATTAGGAGGTGTGAGTCTTCCAACTCCTTTTTTCAAGACCGTTTTGACTAATCTAGGTACCTAAAATTTCCATGTGAATTTTAGATTCAGTTTGTCAATTTCTGTAAAAAAGACAGTTGGAATTTTGATATGGTTTACATTTAATCTGCAGATCATTTGGGGGAATATAGACTTAACAATATTAAATTTTGCAATGAATATAAAATGTTTTTCCTTTTATTTTAGGTCTTCTTTAATTTTTTCAACAATGTGTTGTAGTTTCCCATGTACAACTCCTGCACTTCTTTTGTTAAATTTATTCATATGTATTTAATTCTTTTTGTTGTTATTGTTAATTGAATTGTTTTTCTTAATTTCATTTTTGGATTCTTCATTGCTAGTGTATACAAATACAACTGAAGTCTTGAGCATGGTGGCACATGCCTGTAGTCCCAGCTACATGGAAGGCTAAGTCAGGAAGATCACTGTAGCCCAAGAGTTTGAGATTGTCAGGTTTGAGTTCGTGGTGTGTTCCCTGGTTCTTGGTTCACAGTACCGAAGAATGGTTACTGGTACCAAGTTGACAGAACAAATGAGCAAGCCAAATGGATATAAACAAGCTCAACAGCAAGATTTATTGAGCACAGAACATCCTGGAGAGGGGACAGGTTTATCCCCGTTAGTGGAGACAACCCTGATTTAGAAAGGGGTCTGGTTTCTTATCCTGTTTTCTTAATAATATGCTAAGCTGGGGAGAGATTACTCAGGAAGTTACAGGAAAGGGGTGGAGAGTTCCCAGAATTCAATCCCTCCTCTTTTCTGGCTTTACAAGGTAGTTTTCAGGGTTGCCATAGCATTTGTAAACTGTCATGGAGGGTGGGTTGCGGGAGGTGTGATTTTTACTCTACTGAAGGGGTAGTTCACCTAAGGTCACTGCCAAGCTCATCTGTGTGCGTGGTCCAAGTTGTCTGTTTCCGGGGTTGTGCCATCTCTTAGGTTTGTGGGTTTCCTACCTTCCTCTAATGGTCCAGCAACAATATCTCTACCAAATCTCCCTCATCCCACCTGCACACTGGTTTCCCCTTCCTCTTGGTTCCTATCTAATAAGACCGGCCTAGAGACATAGCAAGACTCCATCTCTTTTTTCTTTTTTTACTTTCCGTAGTGCTCAGAGAAACAACCCCATCTCTTTAAAAAAGAAAACTTAAAAAAAAAATACAAAGATTTTTTTACTTAGGAATAAACTTAACCAAGGAGATGAAAGACTTCTACACTGAAAACTACAAAATGTTGCAAGAAGTTAAAGAAGACATAAATAAATAGAAGACATCCCATATACATGGTTAGAAGACAATATTATTAAGATATCAGTGCTACCCAAAGCTATCCACAAATTCAATCCCTACCAAAATCCCAATTGCATTTTTTGCACAAATAGAAAAATTTATCTTAAAATTTATATGGAATTTCAAGAGACCCTTAATAACCAAAACAATCTCAGAAAAACAACAAAGTTGGATCAGTAACACTTCCTGATTTCAAATCTTAGTACAAAGCCATAGTAATCAAAACAGCGCGATATTGGCATAAAGACAGACATATAGGCCAATGGAATAGAATAGAGAGCCCACAAATAAACCCTCACTATATTCATGATTTTCAACAAAGGTGCCAGGACCATTCAATGGGGGAAAAGATCATCTTTCAACAAATGGCATTGGGTCAACTGGTTGTTCACATGCAAAAGAATGAAGCTAGACTCTTATACTATATGCAAAAATTAACTGAAAATGATGAAGACCTAACTGTAAGACCTAAAACTATAAAACTCTTAGAAGAAAACACAGAGGAAAAGCTTCATGACATTAAATTTGGCAATGATACCTTGGAAATGACACCAAAAGCACAAGCAACGAAAGATAAATCGGACATCAAAATTTAAAATTTCTGTACATCAAAGACAATTTCAACAGATTGAAAAGGCACCCACTGAATGGGGGGAAATATCTGCAAATCATATATCTATAAAGGGTCAATATGTAGGATAAAGAACTTACACAACTCAACAACAACAAAAAACCACCTATTTTAAAAATGGGCAAAGGACTTTAATAGGCATTTCTCCAAAAAAGATATACAAATGGCCAACAAGCACTTGAAAAGATGCCCAACATCACTAATCCTTAGGGAAATGCAAATCAAAACCATAGTGAAATACCACCTGATAACCATTAGGATGGCTATTATCAAATAAACAAAAAAATAACAAATGTTGGTGAAGATTGTGGCAAAACTGGAACCCTTGAGCATTGGTAGGAATGTAAAATGGTACAGCCACTATGGAAAACAGTATAGCAGTTCCTCTAAAATTTTAAAGTAGAATTACCATATGATCCAGCAATTTTACTTCTGGGTATATATCCAAAAGAACTGAAAGCAGAGTCTCAAAGAGATAATGTGCAAACCCATGTTTATAACAGCATTATTCACAGCAGCCAAAAGGTGGAGCAACCCAAGTATCCATCAACAGATGAATGGATAATCAAATTGTGGTATATATATCCAATGGAATATTATTCAGCCTTTAAAAGGAAGGAAATTCTGACATGTTATGATCTGGATGAACCTTATGGACATTATTCCAAATGAAATGAGGCAGTCACAAAAAGACAAATACTACTTATATGAGGCACTTAGAATCATCAAATTCACAGAGACAGAAGGTAGAATTGTGATTGCCAGGAGGATATAGGGGGAGAGGAATGCAGCGTTTTGTTTAACAGGTATAGAGTTTCAGTTTTGTAAGATGAAAAGAACTCTGGAGATAGATGGTGGTAACTTGAAAATGATTAAGATGCTAAATGTTATGTTATTTGTATTTTACTACAATTAAAATTTTAAAATAAAAGAAATACAACTGACTTTTATATATTGATTTTGTATCCTGAAACCATGCTGAACTTTTATTACTCTAATAGTTTTTTGGGTCTGTACTCCCTAGGAATTTTTAGATACAAGATAATATTATTTGTGAATAGAGATAGTTGGACTCCTTGTTCTTGCCTAATTAACTAGCTAGAAACTCCAGTTCAGTGTTGAATAAATGTAGTAACAATGGACAGCCTTATCTTGTTCCTGATCTTAGGTAAAAGTATTCAGTATTTCACGATTAAGTATGAGGTTAGCTGAGGGTTTTCATAGATTGATCTTTTATCAGATTGAGGAAATTACCTTCTCCTGATTTTTTAGTTTACAAGTGTTTTATCATGAAAGGTAGTTGGATTTTATCAAATGCTTTTTCTTTATCTATTGAGATGATCATATGGTTTTCTTCATTAATATGGTATATTAATTAATTAATTTTCATATGTCAAATTAACCTTCTATTCCTGGGATAAATCCCACTTGGGTATTGTTTTGGGGAACTCCAAGACCACCCTTAGGATCAACAATTCACCAGGAGAACTCACAGCTATGATTTATTACAGCAAAAAGATACAAAGCAAAATTGGCAAACAGAAGTGGCACATGAACAATGTTTGGAGGTAATTAGGCACAGGTTTCCAAGGGTCCTCTGCCAGTCGAGTCATTTAATGACTCCCCAACAAAGACTTATGACAACACATGTGAAATGTCATCTACTTGCAAAGCTCATTAGAGACTCAGTGCCAAGTTTTATTGGGAGCTAGTCACATAAGCACCATCTTGCCTAGCATGTACCAAAATTCCAGAGCCCCAGAAGCAAAGCAGGTATTAAGAATAAACCACACTGCACTAACAATTTAGGCACTTAACTCTCACAAGTTAAGGTGGTGGGAACCCTCTCAAAATCAAAGTTCCTAGGCACTAGTGAAGGGCTGCCCTTGCAAGCAGTCCTTTTTAAGGTTAAGAATTCTCATGCTTGCTATGGTAACATTTTCTGCACAATCTATCCCTTTGACCCTTGTCTACAGTGTTTTTAGAGCAAAACTATTATCAGTAGGACTCCATATGGCAGGATGAGACCAAAGTATAGTACTGACTTCAGTTATCCTGTTTAGAAGTTCTGAACTAAGTTGAAGCCGACCTGAATGCCTCCTTCCAGGACTGAAGCAAGGTCATGATAGTCACTGATGGGGTACACCCAGAAGTGTATTCCCATGGAAAGTACATGGTACCTCTGGACACAAAGTTTCCAGCACATCATAAAGGCACTGCAAACAGAACATACATTAGTCAGGCAGTATAGGATAACAGTCCCTCAATGTGGCCTTCGCATTGTGGGGCCTCTAACCCTAGGGTTTTAGTCCAGTCTGAAATAATTCAGTTCAGTTCTTGGTTTCAGAAGTGCTACAGTCAGTCCCAAACAGTTCTGCTTGTCCATGATATCAATTCATCAGTCTCATGAGTATGGATGACATCTGTAAATGTTCTGCACAGAAAATATAGGGGCAGGGACACCGTTGCGGTCTTGCAGTCAGCTCTATCAGTTATGATCATAGGCTCAGTAGTCAGTTTGAATAAAGGTGCTCAGAGCAGCTTGGAAAGGCAGCATGGAAAGTTTTTGTTAAGTAAGAGGGGAAAGCTTCCAGAAGCAGCTCTGAAAAACAAAGATAATTAATTCCCGCCCCGCCCCCCCCAACACCTCCCGAGGTGTTAGGGCTTTGTTTTTCCCCCATTGTTACAAAATCAGTGTGTTCCATTCAGTCAGTGATCAAAAACTTACATTTTTTTTATCCCACACCCTCACCCACACCTTGTCTGTAACAGCTGTATGCAAGAGAGACAAAAGGATTTTTTTCACAGAAAATAACCAGAAAAACACATCATGTTCAAAAATTGGTGAGGACAACATCCTGAATTTTCAAAATGGGTTTATATTTACTCTTACCCCTTTATCCTGATTATTTACCTGGTGAGAAGGCTAGAAAGTCTCATCTTTCTGAGGACAGCTGCATTTAACAATCAAATTGCATGTACATTTGTGTACCAGGAGAAAGATGAGAGAAGTATAGTCAGGCCATCAGTCCATTGTTGCAAACTGCAAGTAATCCAGAAAGTCAAGCACAAATCAACAGTAGTGAGGTGTTCCCAAGATAAGGTTGAGAGTCTGATCTGACGGAGGGGTCACACTCCTTGTGATGCACCCACTCCCCCAACATGTGCAGCTTTTGGCAGGAATCACAGGTTAAGAATGTATTCGGTTTCTGCACCCAAAATATAAAAATGGGCTGGGCACAGTGGCTCATGCCTGTAAGCCCAGCACTTGGGGAGGCCAAGGTGGTGGTGGGAGGTTTCACTTGAGGCCAGGAGTTTTAAGACCAGCTTGAGCAAGAGCTGTCTTTACAAAAAAAAAAACCCTGTCTTTACAAAAAATAGAAAAATTAGCTGGGTGTGGTGGCGCCCACCTGTAGTCCCAGTTGCTTGGGAGACTGAGGCAGGAGGATCTCTTGAGCCTAGGAGTTTGAGGTTGCAGTGAGCTAAGATGATGCCACTGCACTCTAGCTCAGGCAACAGAGTTAGACTGTGTCTCAAATAAAATAAAATATGATGAGCAGTTCAATTTCAGATGATCCCGTCAGAGAATAACCATTTTCCTGTAGTTATCTGCAAGTGACCCAGATGAACCAGCCACCATCCATGATGTTTTCAGTTTATGGTCCCACAAAGGGGTGTCCTAAATCTGCAATGATCCGTGAGTAGAAGAGCTGTTTTGAGCCTGTGTCTGCTTTCAGTTCAGCACAGTTCATGCTGAGGCTGAAACAGCTCAAAGCAGACAGTATCCAGCTTAACACAGAGTCAGGTCCAGGCAAGTAGGGTCTATGAATTCAGGACACAAAGGTCAATAGCTTTTCTTTTTTTTTTTTTTTTCTTTTTTTTATTTTGAGACAGAGTCTCACTCTGTTGCCTGGGCTAGAGTGCCGTGGTGTCAGCCTCATTCAGAGCAACCTCAAACTCCTGGGCTCAAGCAATCCTTCCGCCCCAGCCTCCTGAACAGCTGGGACTACAGGCATGCGCCACCATACCTGGCTAATTTTTTCTATATATTTTTAGTTGGCCAATTAATTTCTTTCTATTTTTAGTAGAGACAGGGTCTTGTTCTTCCTTAGGCTGGGCTTGAACTCCTGAGCTCAAACAATCCTCCTGCCTCGGCCTCCCAGAGTGCTAGGATTATAGGCATGAGCCACTGCACCCGGCCTAATAGCTTGTCTTCAGTACTGGCAAAATCAATATGTTGCAGGACCAGAAAACTGTGCTGCAAGTATAACTGATAAGCAAGACTTTACTGATCCCTTTTGTTTTATTAGTCTTATAGTCCAAATTGACCCACTTAAAAAATCACACATGAGGCAGGAAAATCATCTGCCTCTTAAGGGTCACACATCTGATTTCACAGGAGCTCATTACCAAATTAAAAACTGCTTTTGAAAACTCCAGAAGTGTATCTCTATGTGGAGGTTGCCTGTCTTTTCATGTTGTCTCCCTTTTTCCTGAAGCTCCAAAATCAAATTAAGCAAAAATCATACAAAAAATCTTCAGTTATGGAGAATTGTTTTGTTTCCAATACTCAATGAGCTTAAACTCTAATGTGCCCACAAAAAGCAAGGAAGTTCCATTTTATTAACACATTTTCTTTGGAGCTTTCCATGATTGGAATTGTTCCTCTAGCACTTATGAAATCATAAGCATATAACATTTTACATCAATTTTTATACATCCAGATGTAACAGCAACAAGATACAAAGCCATTTTTTTAATTCCCCATTTTTTCCCTCACTGTAAATTTACTCAAACCTCCAGCAGTAAATTCAGCATTTACAGGGTTAACATTAGAGTTGCCAGAGATAATCCTGGCTAGAATACAAGGAGTGGGGATGACAGATCTCTGCAGCAGTAGCAGCACCTAGGCTGAAGAACCAGTTGGAGTGTTTTTCCCCCTTTGTCTAAAATTTTGTTTAAGCCCTAGGCACTGATTTAACTTTTTTCCCCCCAGCTAGAGGAGAGAACAAATACTAAAGGCATCAACTGGACTGCATTCCCTGCTTCCACCCCACCGTAGCCAGAAAAGCCAGAAGTGGCCAGGGATTCCAGTGAGCCAACTCTCTTGGAGTTGGAGCTATCATTTTTAAACCCCATCGGCAACTTTTACCCCATCATAACAGCAGCTTCAGCAATCATCATACCACAGATGATTCCATAGCCACCCAGGCACCAAAGGTCCATCATATTCATCATACCCCATTCCTTCATCCTTCCTTTACCCAAACAATGCTTTGGCCACCCATTTCATTGAGTCAGGGTCATTCTAGTAAAATGACCACTTTTGACACCTGTGTTGAGGTCCTCAAGACAACTCTCAGAATCGACAGGAGGACTCATAGGACTCAGCATATAATCATACTCATGCATTTGTCTTATTACAGTGAAAGGATACAAAGCAACATTACCAAAGGGAAACGGCGCATGGGGTGAAGTCAAAATCTGGAGGAAGACAGGTGCAAGCTACCAAGGGTCTTCTCCCGGTGGAATCGCGTGGCGTGGGCTCTTAATACCCCTAGCAACAAATTATGACACACATATGAAATGCAGTCTACCAGGAAGCTCATCAGAGACTCAGTGACCATGAGTTTTATTGTGGGCTGGTCATGTAGATACCCTTGGCCTCTAGTACATACCAAAATTCCACACTCCCACAAGGAAAGCAGGTATTCAGCTGCTATGGTCTGAATGTGTACCCCTAAAATTCTTTTTTTTTTTTTTGAGACAGAGTCTCACTCTGTTGCCCTGGCTAGAGTGCCGTGGCATCAGCCTAACTTACAGCAACCTTAAACTCCTGGGCTTAAATGATCCTCCTGCCTCAGCCTCCTGAGTAGCTGGGACTACAGGCATGCACCACCATGCCTGGCTAATTTTTTCTATATATTTTTAGTTGGCCAATTAATTTCTTTCTATTTATAGTAGAGACGGGGTCTCACTCTTAATCAGGCTGGTTTTGAACCCCTGACCTTGAGCGATCCACCCACCTCGGCCTCCCAGAGTGCTAGGATTACAGGCGTGAGCCACCGCGCCTGGCCCCTAAAATTCTTATATTGAAACTCGATTGCCAATGTGATACTATTAAGAGATGGACTCTGCCCTTTTGCTGAACCGATCACGTGACAAAAAAAAAAAAAAAGAATAGTATTAAGAGGTGGGGCCTTTAGTGGGTGATTAAGTCATGAAGGCACAGCCCTAATGAATGGGATTAATGACTTATAAAAGAAGTGTGAGGAGCTGTTCAGCTCTCTCTGTTCATCCACCTTCTGCCATGTGAGGAAACATCAACAAGGCACCAACAAGGAAGCTGAGGGAGCTTTGCCCTCATCAGACACCAAACCTGCCAGCACCTTGATCTTGGACTTCCCAGGCTCCATAACTGTAGGTAATAAATTTCTATTTTTTATAAGTTACACAGTGTCAGGTATTATGTCATAGCAGAACAAACAGAATAAGACAGAAAGTTAGAAAAGGCCATGCTGTTTCTATCAGTCTCTGTCTTGGGATGCTTACCTTCAAACCTAGCTGCCATGTGAGGAAGTTCAAGCCACATGGAAAGCTATGTAAAGGTATTCCACCTGACAGCCCCTATTGAGGTCCTAGATGACAGTAACCATGTGACATACTTATTAGTAAGGAAGCCTGAGATTCTTTGGGTCTATCTATCCCTTGTAAATACTTTCCACGAGTTCTCTTTCTAACTCCATCTCTCACCCTCAAGGGTATGGTCTCAAGGGTGTGTAACAAGAGCATGATCTAGTAAGAATGGATTTATAGGAAGCTTAATTCTTACTATGATCAAAAGGCGGGAATAGCTTTATAACCCTCTGCAAATTAGTTCCAAGAGGAGGTGGTTTACAATGAAAATGCTGGACTTGGAATACAATGAAATCTAATTTCGAGCTGAGTACTTATAATGTAGTCTTCAGCAAATTACTTAATTTATCTGATATTCAGTTTCCTTATTTGTAAAGTGGGGCATAATAACAGCGACTCTGTCTACCTTACAAAATACTGTAGGAGATAATGGGTAAGAAAAGCATTCTTGCCAGGCACTGTGGCTCATGCCTATAATCCCAGCACTTTGGGAATCCAAGCCAGGAGGATCACTTGAACCCAGGAGTTTGAGGCTGCAATAAACTATGATCACACCACTGCACACTAGCCTGAGCAACAGAGTGAGATCCTGTACTTAAAAAAAAAAAAGCATTTTTAAAAAAAGTAAAACAATATACAAATGTGAGATTGAGATTTAATTCATTATGTGAGATTTATGAAATTTAAGATTCAATAAATCTTAAATTTAATTTATTATTGT
The DNA here is from genome assembly GCA_008750895.1 of Mirza zaza. NCBI lineage: Eukaryota > Metazoa > Chordata > Mammalia > Primates > Cheirogaleidae > Mirza > Mirza zaza. The sequence goes on from VSMD01055109.1 coordinate 43,934, forward strand.
GTATGTTATTCATAGGGATTTACAAAAGAAGCAGAAGGTACAAAACCTCCCCTTCCTTAATTTCTTGATTATATGCCTCAGTTTGCTTTGACATGTACTTGCTTAAATGGCTCCTCTGAGCCTGGCACTGTATTAGGTTCTTGAAGAGCTCCTCATCATAGCTAAACTCCCCTTCCTTCAGTTATAAACTTGGATAAAATGTTTTGCCATTAGGCAGTCATGTTTTTCAAATGACACTATGAAAACTAGGTCAAGTTGATATGAAATTATCATATTGGTTTTAGCCAGTTTTCTCCCTGTATTATTTAGGGGATTCCATTTCTCAGTAAAGCATTGGCTGTTTCACTAAATACCCAGCCACATATAGATATCCTATGGGAAACCTCAAAACTCTCAAAAATGTCTTCCTCCTGCTGAATTCTCCGAATTAGACAAATGAGCCACCATCCACTAGATCACATAAGCTGGAAATTTAGAAATAATCCTTGACGTCTCTCCTTTTCCATCTATTCTGGTGTTCACCTCTACAACTGACTGACTTGAATTTCTCTAGGTCTCTCATGGCCAAACTCTTGCTCTTGAATTTAATGCCTCAGGTCTCCATCTGTAAAATTGGGTCAATAATGGTAACTTCTTCACATACTTGTCATGAAGAAAAGTAAGTGAAGTGATAATGCGGGTAAAGTGCCTAGAACTGTGCCTGGCACAGAACGCTAGATTAACTTTAGGTACTATTGTGACTATTTTGTAAGCTTTATTGTTACTTTACTCTTTAGTGCCTAACAAAGAAATAAAGCAGGAGTTCCAAATCCGGTGGATTCTTTTCCCTTCAGCGCCCATCTCCTTACTGAGGTAGCCAGCTCCGCACTCAGCGTTAATTACCCATCTGTGCTCCTTTGCTCGCCTGACACGTGGGGATTCATGGCTTGTGCACGAGGGCGGTGCCAGGACCTAGACTGGTGTCTGGTGCATGTCTGTGTAAACCTGAGTTGGAACAGTCCCTGGAGATGGGGCGGCGGGGGCAAATGAGAAGAATCGTGAACCAAGTCGGGAGACTTCCGACCACTACGTGAGTGTGGTCTCTACACGTGCATCCTCGGGCGAGGGGGCTCCATGTCTCGGGCCTCCGTTTCCTCTTTTGTAGAAAAAGGAATAATACTCCTTGCGTTTCTTCTCTCACAGTGTTACTGTGACGACCTTCAAGTAGGATATCCCAGAGAACGCTCGGTTATTGGAAGCCCTCCAGCTTTAGAAATGGCGAGGGAGAGGGGGTAGGGTGTCACGTGACAGACCCAGGGTGTGTGTGTCTCCGCAGACCTCCGCGCGCTTTTCCTAGAGTGTCTCATCTCTATGGTCGATGGCGCTCGAATGCCCGTGCTGGCAAGTTGTTCTTCCGGGGTCATTACTACCGCTTCCAGGGCGGGACCCAGCGTGGTAGGATTACTGTGCCCCAGCTTCCTCCCGGTTTGTGTTGCCGCCCTCCTTGCTGCTATGAGCTTCCTCAAAAGTTTCCCTCCGCCCGGGCCGGCTGAGGGGCTCCGGCAGCAGCAGCCAGATACCGAGGCCGTGCTGAACGGGAAGGGCCTCGGCACCGGCACCCTTTACATCGCCGAGAGGTAGCGTTCTTGTTCCCGAGCGCTGGCCTGCGCTTCGCCTTCCTGCTTGCTGGCGCAGGCGGTGCGGAGGAGCCGGGCGAGACGCGAGCTCCGGGGCTGCTGGGAGGGAGCGCGCGCTCCGCGTCGTCTCTGGGATGCCGCGCCTGGGAGGAAGGCTCCGGTGATTCTAGCGTTCCCTCTTCTGGGGCCTGCCTTTCTCTCTTCTGAAGCCGGAATTTCTTTTCACAGATAGTGCTTTTTACATGCCTGTTTACTGGAGGCCTGGCTTGTGCGTTACTTTTAACTTACATAGTCTCTTTTTGAGGTTTTGAGTTTCCACACCCTGAGTTAGTCTTCGATGTGCATTTCTTTCCGGATAGGGCAGGTGCAGGAGGTGTTCCCCTGGGCCGGATATGTAGGTTCAGAGCAGATTGCGGAGGACTTTGAAAGTTTGCTTAAGGAGTATAGATTTTCTTCTCTGGGTGTGGGTGGGGAGAGGAATCCTCACCCCTGCGCAGGCAGGGGGCATATCGAAAGAGACCTGACTCGTTTCTGGGTCTTGAAAGGAATTGCCCTTTTATTTGGCCGCACTTTATACTTTCGTAGTCAGATAGACATACCTTAAATATTACAGTTGTAGATCTGAGGTCTTTGTTTCCTTGACATGTTGTTCTCTTCACTTTGAAGCCAACAATGACACATTGAGTCCTTCCTGTCCATTAGATCCTTCAAGCTTCCCCTTTTGCTCTGTCTCTTTTGTCTACAGCCAGAGAAAATTCTCTGCTTGTAAGAGTTCATGTGCTTACGTTGGGCCCACTTGGATAATCTGTTACTGTCATCTGCTTAATAACATTAATTACATTTACAAAGTCCTTTTTGTCATGTAATGTATTCACAGGCATGACACCAGTAGATGAAGGACTTGTTACCCAAAATCTGCCTTCTACAGAGTCCAGGACACACACAAAAAAACCCCAAAACCAAAAACCTGTAAAGAAGTCCTACTTTCAAGGGAAATTTAGATATTGAGCAAAGCTTAGGCTTTTGGCTAGTCACTGAGATAGGAAATTTGGATGGGAGGAAAAACAAGATTGGGGTGAGGGGCAGATAATGAGCTGGTCAAGATGTGTGTGCAGTAATTGGACATATGAGTGTGTATCTTGGGAGAGTGGTGTTAAAGATAAACATGTGGAAGCCATTAGAATATATATAAGCATATACTAATGGGAAAGGATTAGATACCCCAGAAGAGAAGACGACCAAGAATAGAATCTTGGAGATACACTACATTAAGAGGTAGGTCATGGAAGATGAGACTTGAGAAAAGAGGACAAAGGAGCAGTCAAATAAAATAAAATCTGAAGAGCATTTATTGGGTATTGACGAGGAGATCTTTGCTGATCTTGGGGAAAGCAGTTTAAGTGGTGGAGGATGGAGCATAGATACATTCCTAGTTCCTACAGTCCTTTTTTCTTCATGGCATCTCTGTGTGTTGAGTCTTCTTTCTATTATAACTTCTTCTATTATAACTTCTATTTCTATTATAACTTCTTCTTCTATTATAACTCCTCTTTGGGGACCGTCCTGTATATGTTTTTACATTCTGAAAAATGTGAAACCTAAAGAAAAGTGGCAAATGTTATTAATACCCCTATACCCTTCACAAAGATTCATTAACTAACATTTTGTCACATTTGTGTCTCTTCCTGATTTTTTTGAGAACTGCATACATGTTTTCACAGCATTTGTAAATACTTTAGCATGTATCTCCAAAGAACAAGAACATTCTCCTGTATGAGCATAACACATTTATTACGCTCAGGAAATATAACTCTTTTTAACTGTTTCAAAAAAATTCTTATTTCAGCTTTTCACTAACAAATCTTTGTTTCTTAAGAGTGTTTTGGTAACATATACATACAAAAAATATAAGTAATATATATATGGAATTTTTTTTTTTTTTTTTTGAGACAGAGTCTCGCTTTGTTGCCCAGGCTAGAGTGAGTGCCATGGCATCAGCCTAGCTCACAGCAACCTCAAACTCCTGGGCTCAAGCAATCCTGCTGCCTCAGCCTCCCAAGTAGCTGGGACTACAGGCATGCGCCACCATGCCCGGCTAATTTTTTCTATATATATTAGTTGGCCAATTAGTTTCTTTCTATTTATGGTAGAGACAGGGTCTCGCTCTTTCTCAGGCTGGTTTCGAACTCCTGACCTCGAGCAATCCACCCGCCTCGGCCTCCCAGAGTGCTAGGATTACAGGCGAGAGCCACTGTGCCCGGCCTATATATATGGAATTTTAATTAAAACAACACCTGTATATTTACCGTCCATGTGAAGAACAGAATATTACCAGTAATTAGACAGTTATGTTCATCAATCTTTACTCATTCTCTGCCTCCTTGGTCTCTTCCTCCTTTCTGTTTCTTCCCACCTTGCATTTCTAATTCATGATAGAGTTAAGGTTGCAACAAACTGGCAAGGCTTTTTGGAGGATGTGATAAGTGGTTAACAGCCGGATGAATGGGGTAGAGCTAAGGAGAAATGTTCTAATTAGAAAAAACAGAATGCTCAGACACAAGAGTGAGAAACAATATTATGTGCGCCAATATATATGTATTTATGTGTATTTTATACATGCATACTGAGTCTAGCAGTTCTTCCTCTGAGGGAATGAGGGCCCGTGGAAAGGGATAATAATAATAGAGCTGAAGAGGGAGAGAGCCACTTTGATGAGCTTGGCTTATACCCCTTAGGCTATGGGGAATAGCCTTTAGGGTTTTAGATGAGGAGGGATAGCTTCTGATTTGATTTTAGCTTCTTTTTTTTTTTTTTTTTTTTTTTTTGAGACAGAGTCTCACTTTATTGCCCAGGCTAGAGTGAGTGCCATGGCGTCAGCCTAGCTCACAGCAACCTCAAACTCCTGGGCTCAAGCAATCCTGCTGCCTCAGCCTCCCAAGTAGCTGGGATTACAGGCATGTGCCACCATGCCCGGCTAATTTTTTTTTTCTATATATATTAGTTGGCCAATTAATTTCTTTCTATTTATAGTAGAGATAGGGTCTCGCTCTTGCTGGTCTCGAACTCCTGAGCTCAAACGATCTGCCCACTCAGCCTCCCAGAGAGCTAGGATTACAGGCTTGAGCCACTGCGCCCGGCCTGATTTTAGCTTTTGAGATGTGTACCAAGACTGAGAGATTTAGAACTCTCAGGCTTATTTTCAGAGCTTAGTTTCCATAGGCAGTTGATATTTTACCCAAATAAGGAAGATACAGAGGCATGAATAATACAAAATTTATTTTATTGTATTCTATTATTTTATTTTTTGTAACAGAGAGAATGTCCTGAAACAAAATAGGTAGTTTAAAACAGATTAAAATAGGTAATTTAAACATAGAATAATGCTTTTTTATATCTCTTCCAAAATTAATGTTAAATCAAATAATTAGCAACCCAAATTGAAGATGCTTCTTACCTTCCTGTCCTGTTCTTCACTCCATGCATGGAATAAAGGACATGGTCATACTTGTACAAAGCGTTAGAGTTTAGCAAAACATTTTTCTACATGTTTACTGGCTTTTTTTTTTTTTTTTTACTTCAATGGCTGTAAAGGGCTCTCTAATTTTTTTGTCTTTCCCTTTTGACTCATGTTTTCTTCAGGGCTTGTAGTAAATTAGATATTTTGGGTTTGGAGGGCTTTTCTTTTATAATATATAAAAAGAGTAAAGAGTAAACAAAAGTCAGAATTTAGTAATCAAAATAAGTATTGCTTTTAAGCGTGAAACTTGCTTCTGTCCTGTAGAGTGCATGGAACAAATTCATGTGTGAGATTTATGAGAGCTCCATAGGAAATGTGTACTGAGGCAGCATTTGTGTTCTGTCAGCATTAGTAAGGAACAGAGTAATTATTATGTATTTTTTAAAGTAAAGGCATATTTTGATAGGCACTGATCCTCTGTTTAGATTTCAGTTTTTCCATCTCCCTGTTGAGTCATTAAAGTTTTGTGGCTCTGAATGTTTGAAATTATTTGGACACCCAAACTTGGAATGTTCCTTTCTGAATTGTGATAATACTAGCAGATTTTTGAGGTAAAAAAAAAAAAAGGCAGTTTATTTGATTCAAAATAATATAGCTTTAGTAGGGGACTGGCAATACTTGAACACTATTTCATCTCCACATTTAGAGGAAAGCAGTAGACAGGAAAAGTGCATACAGCACACAATCTAATTATGTAATAAAATCTGTTTTTTTGGAATCAGTGGAAATGAGTCATTCTGGAAAATAATTTCTAGAACTTTTATCATTTTTAGCTCTTTAAGGTTTATCACTTTTAAGCCTCCAGGTTTTCCTTTTTTTTAGTAAGTGTGTTGGGTAGAAATCTTTCTTAATGACGGTAATTATTTTCTTGCTTTTGCTTTATTTAAGTATGTAATTAAGTAAGTTTTAGTGTATTTACAGAGTTGTACAATCTAATACTCTGTTTTTGCTTTTGATAATGCTTTTGATAACTGAAGGTTATGTATTCACTTGTCTTCTGCTATTAGACATTGATTGTCTTTAGGGGGACTGAAGTGTAAAGTTCATACTCCTCTTAACATAAAACGTGAATGATCTCAGACTGTCATACTATCATTGTTCCTAACCAAGGGAGTCCTAGGTTCTCCTATTGTGCTTTTGCTTGTTTAAAAATTAGGTGACCAGCCTTGTTAAAATTGTATAGAAAATACATGGAATGATACAGGCTGGGCATGGTGGCTTATGTCTGTAATCCCAGCACTTAGGGAGGCGCAGGCAGGAGGATTGCTTGAGGCCAGTAGTTTGAGACCAGTCTGGGTAACATAGCAAGACCTCTACAAAAAAATTTTAAAAATCAGCCAGATGTGATAACATTCACCATTAGTCCCAGCTACTCAGGAGGCTGAGGTAGGAGAATCACTTGAGCCCAAGAATTTGAGGTTATAGTGAACTTTGGGTAACAGAGTGAGACCCTGTCTCTAAAAAAAAAGAAAGAAAATAGATACAAGTGTGTTATTGCAGTAACGTCTATTTTTAATAACAGCTTTATTGAGGTAATTCATATAACATACAATCTACCCATTTAAAGTATACAGTTCAGTGGTTTTTAGTCTATTTACAGAGTTGTGCAACTATAACCACAGTCAATTTTAGAATATTTTCATTGCCCCAGAAAGAAACTGGTACCCATTAACAGGCATTTTCTAGTTCCTTCTAGCTCTGGGCAGCCGCTATATTGTGTTAACATTTATTGCAGTTAACATTTTTTGTGGCTTCTGCAGGTTCTTTTTGCTTTTTTCCTGCTAAGTGGTACAATTCTAGATGGGTGAAGTATTATTAAAAAATTAGCCAGCCCCTACTCAGACCTCATCTTACTGATTGTAGTGGTATGTCTCCTTTGTAATACCAATAAAATAATTGTATTTGACCACATTTTGAGAGAAAATTAGATCTAGCTTATCTGTGGTTTTCTCTTAAAGCTATGTAATAAATGAAAGATCTCATAGAGTCTGTCTTTCAAGGTAATAATTATCTCCTAACATATGATGAGTGTGATTACAGCCATTTCATATGTATGTCATTCAGTGTAGGATTAGTGGAGAAATGAGTGATTACCAAGTATTTATTGCATATTTACCTGCTGAGCACTATGCTAGTGGTTTTGAAGAATGTTAAATAAAGGAATGTGACAGGTTCTGCTGTCAAGCAGCTCACATTCTGTAAGGGTACATAAAACATTCACAACCACAGAGTTAAGCGCCAAATGGTATATTAGTGAGCATGAATGCAGTTTAGAAAAAGAAGACATCATCATTATGGACTGGAATAGTTGAAGGGAGGCCTCATGGAAGAGCTGGGACTTAACTAGATAAGGATTTGCAAAAGCAAAGAGTGTGTCTGAAGACATTCCAAATAAGAGTAAGCATAAAAACCATAGAAACATACATGTGACTGAGGAAAATTGAATTTTAAATCTATTCAAATTTATAGCTAGAGGAAAAGAGACCGTAAGAGAATTGGTCTTAAAGAAAATTCAATTCCCATTACTGAATTTTCTTATTTTAGGAATACTTCTAAACATTCAACTTGAATTTATTCGTATGCGTGTCTAAGCCAAACTTTTATAAACTTTGGGATAGTAAATTATCTAAAAATAATCTACTTAAAATGTGTTTTTCAGCCGCCTGTCTTGGTTAGATGGCTCTGGATTAGGATTCTCATTGGAATACCCCACCATTAGTTTACATGCAGTGTCTCGGGACCTAAATGCCTATCCACGAGAGCATTTGTATGTTATGGTGAATGCCAAATTTGGAGGTATGTATGTTGTAATTTAATCTATAGTTTCTTTTGATAGAAAATTATATTTTAAAAAGCAGTCTTTGGTTGGGCCCAGTGGCTCATGCCTGTAATCCCAATGCTTTGGGAGGTTGAGGTGGGAGGATGACTTAAGGCCAGGAGTTCAAGACCAGCTAGGCAACAGTGAGAAACCATCTCTATAAAAATATTTAAAAATTTAGCCAAGCATGATATCATGTACCTGTAGTCTTAGTTACTTGGGAGGCTCGTGGGGAGGGAGGGGATCGCTGGAGCCCAGGAGTTCGAGGCTCCAGTGAGCAACAGTCATGTCACTGCACTCCAACCTCGGCAACAGAACCAGACCCTGTTTCTTTAAAAAATAATAATAAAATAAAGAGCAGTCTTTGATAATAATGTGACATTACCCACTTTCAGTAGTAGTTTATTAAGCAAAATTTCAATATAGTAAAATAATTTGGGCATTTGTGTTTTTCTGCCTTTTATTTTCTGTATATTTGCACTTAGAATTCTTCATTTATTGTGGATATGTATTTCTTTTTCCTCTTGTATTTAACTGTTTGTTCTCTTTATCTTTGCAGAGGCACCCTTAGAGGCTTGAATCAGTATACTTTTGTGCTTCCCAAGAATTTAGGATAGAACTGTTTTGTTTTGTTACAAGTATTGGTTCTCAGGGGGGTGTGGAGGGTGGATTTTTCACAGGCCTCCACCCACTTCTCCATCCCCCCATATTTGGCAGTGACATTTTGATTAAAATGAAGAAGGAGTGCTACTGGCATCTAGTAGTTAGATGCCAAGGATGCTACTAAACATTCTGCAATGCACAAGGCGGCACCCCACAACAAAGCATTATCCCAGGTGTCCTCAAACTACGGCCCGAGGGCCACATGCACGTGTTTTTGCCCCTTTGTTTTTTTACTTCAAAATAAGATATGTGCAGTGTGCATAGGAGTCCAGCCCTCCAACAGTCTAAGGGACAGTGAACTGGCCTCCTGTTTTTTTTTTTTTTTAATTATTTATTTATTTATTTATTTTTTGAGACAGAGTCTCACTTTGTTGCCCAGGTTAGAGTGAGTGCCATGGCGTCAGCCTAGCTCACAGCAACCTCAAACTCCTGGGCTCAAGCAATCCTCCTGCCTCAGCCTCCCAAGTAGCTGGGACTACAGGCATGCGCCACCATGCCCGGCTAATTTTTTCTATATATATTAGTTGGCCAATTAATTTCTTTCTATTTATAGTAGAGATGGGGTCTCGCTC
>VSMD01055110.1:0-60000 GCA_008750895.1 Mirza zaza
CTATAAATAGAAAGAAATTAATTGGCCAACTAAAATATATATAGAGAAAAAATTAGCCGGGCATGGTGGCACATGCCTGTAGTCCCAGCTACTTGGGAGGCTGAGGCAGCAGGATTGCTTGAGCCCAGGAGTTTGAGGTTGCTGTGAGCTAGGCTGACGCCACGGCACTCACTCTAGCCTGGGCAATAAAGTGAAACTCTGTCACAAAAAAAAAAAAAAAAAAAGTAGGAAACAAAAAGGAGTTAAAAAGAGGCAAGTCAGGGTGGTAAGGTGGGTGCCTAATGATTTCCCACTGAAAATCTCACAAAATTGTCCCTGTTTTATGAGAGGAATAAACAGGAACATTGTTATGGTAGGGAAGGACTCTAGTAAAGCCGTCTTGGGCATTTTTCCCACTAAAGCTTGGCTAATTTTCTCAAAACACTCTTATAATAACCAAATGATCATTCTTTGGCCCTCCAGAAAGTCAACAAGCAAAATGCCTTGAGCATCCCCAAATCTTGCCATGACCTTTGCTCTTGGCCACGCCACTCTTCCTTTGACTAGACACGCCCACCGCTTGGTAGCCATGGCTTTGATTGTGCTTTGTCTTCAGGACTGTACTGGCAAAGCCATGTCTCACCTCCTGCTACAATTCTTTGACAAAATGCTTCAGGACTTTGATCCCACTTATTTAAAATTTCCACTGAAAGCTCCGTTCTTGTCTGCAGCTGATCTGAATGCAATGGTTTTGGCACCCATCGAATGGAAAATTTGCTCAACTTTAATTTTTCTATCAGAATTGTGTAAGCTGAGCCAGTTGAGATGTCTGTGATGTTGGCTACTGTTTGTGCTATTAATTGTTAGTCCTCTTCAATTAGGGCATGACCAAGATAATATTTTTTCCCTCACAAATTGGTATGGATGGTTTGCCACTGTGGACTTCATCTTCGACACCATCTTGCCCCTTTTAAAATAAGTTGTCCGTTTGGAATCTGCTGATTTCTTGTCCTCCTAAACTTTTTGTAAAGCATCAATGATTTCACCATTCTTCCACCCCTAAATATGATGTTTGTTCTTGCTTCGGTTTTAGAAGAATTCATGTTGCTCCGATAGTGGCTTTTTTCAAACTGATGTCTTATCCTTCCTAGTGCCTCAAACCGGATCCTGTTCAGACATGTTATCACAAGTTAGGATGCATTTATTTTGGTGAAAAAAATTGAAATCCACACATAGTTTTTTTATTATATGCATTTTTCCATGAACTTTTTGAAGTTTCCTTATATAATATATTAACTACAGTCACCAAGATGTACAGTAGATTTCATGAACTTATTATTACTGTCTACCCAAAATTTTGTGTCCTTTGACCAACATCTTCCCCAAACCCTCATTCCCAACTCTGGTAACCACTATTCTACACTCTTCTCCTGTGAGTTCCACTTCTTTATATTTCACATATGAGAGCATACGGTATTTGTCTGTCTGTGCCAAACTTATTTCACCTAACGTAATGTTCTCCAGGCTCATCCATGTTGGCACAAATTACATATATGCTTATTTTCTAATATAAGTTTTATAATTTCTTCCAACTATCATCATAGTTATATTCCACAAATTTGAATAAGTAAATTCATTTTCATTCAGTCCTAAATATCAACTTCCACTGTGGTTGCTTTTTTAAAATTATAAAACACATGGTTATGTGTTTTGACATTTTGAATAAAATTGTCCATCCCTCCCCCCTTTTTCTTCTACTGTTTTTCAACTTAGCATTTTGAACTACACGTTTTTAACTACCCAGTGGTTTGAGTATCCACTCAATTGTCCTTTCCCCAATGCTGTTGTGTTAGTGGTTAGAAAAGGGTGATTTATTGATTCGATCAGCCCTTCTACATTCATTGTCTGACATCCTTTTCTGAAGAGTTGTTTCTCTTTCTCCCTTTTTTTTTTCTTTTTGTTCTTTAGTATCATTACAAACTCATGGATCATTTTTATGCTCTGGGTGCACAAAGAGGGATCACACACAAAGCCCCACACTCCACTGGTTCACAGTTTAGGAAGGGAGACAGAGGTAAACAAATAAATTGCAGAACAGAACACAGAGAGGGCATTAAGAAAAAAACTGAAGTATCTGTAAACATTAACTAGAAAGAACATCTATTTCCGAACTTATTTCCCACCAAATCTTCTAGGTTGAGAAGACATCACTGTATTTGAAGGCTGTAATGCTCCTGTGTACCGATATTGTCAATAGAAAAGATATCTGAGAGGAGCCTTTAATTTGGTCCTAACAACTGTTACTCTATTTCTGCCCCGACCAACACATTTTGTAACTTTAAATGCCCTCGATGATGTGTTTTAAAAAGAATGTATAGGTCATGACTAATGGTGTGGCTGTCTGAGAGAGATGGCTATATTTTATAGGAACAGTTGAAAGGATTATCATGTTTTACATATTTCCCCCTACAAATGTCTCTGTTTTTCTGAGAGGTTCATAAGTTCATCATCACCGACCAAGAAACCAGACAAAGCCCCAGACTCTGAAATCCACTGGCTTTGTTTAGGTTTTTTTAAACCTCTGTGCTCTCATATTTTTGTGTTCATTTAGCTCTTCACTAGTCACCTCACAAAGTACTGAACATATCTGTTTGATGATGAGGGGAAATCTTGTGACCTCACAGCCTGAAAGTTTCCCTGCATAGAAGGTGGCCACACAGGACCTTGGTGAAGACAAGCGTTTGGGTCCTGGTGTCACCTCTTAAGGAGCAGCACAGTATTTGCCCTCACTAAACCTCGGTGTCCTCATGGGAAAATGTCTATCTTGCAAAGGTTGCTGGGTTGATTAATTGAGATAACATATGTGAAGTTGATTTACCTTTTCCAGTAATTAATTAAATGGCGGGTCCTGTTATTTCCAAATGGCACAAAAACCAGACTTTGAAGACACTAGTCAAAATAGTGCTTGATTTTTCCATTAGAATTATTTATAGTTAATGTTTTTCTAAAATATAAGTGCGTTCCTATCAATCTATTTGAAACCTTTCTTAATGAAATAGTGAGATTTGAGTACTGTTTTGTCATTCTAGGTTGAATTATTTCACATTTATGTTTATTTGTTTCCTACTACCTTTCACCACTGTGCTGTTAGGACACAGTACTAGCTCTTCACTTTTGATATTTGTGGTCTATGCCTCTTCTTAGCAAAATTTACATTATCTAATTAAAACCCAACTTTTTTCGTGTGTGTGTGTTTTTTTTTTTTTTTTTGAGACAGAGTCTCACTCTGTTGTCCTGACTAGAGTGCCATGGTGTCAGACTAGCTCATAGCAACCTCAAACTTCTGGGCTCAAGAGATCCTCCTGCCTCAGCCTCCTGAGTAGCTGGGACTACAGGCACGTGACACCATGCCCGGCTAATTTTTTCTATATATTTTTAGTTGGCCAATTAATTTCTTTCTATTTTTAGTAGAGATGGGGGTCTTGCTCTTGCTCTGGCTGGTGACCTCGAGCGATCCTCCTGCCAAGGCCTCCCAGAATGCTAGGATTACAGGCATGAGCCACCAAAACCCAACTGTTTTTTGAAAATTTCCCTTGTGCTTCCATTATCACACTAACTAAACCTCGCTCGTTAATAACCTAAATCTCTTGGGCAACAAGCTGGTCCTCAACAGCTTGAAGTAAACTGCCGTTCTGCAGTTGTTTATAGATGAAGTCAAAGGCTGCTTCTTGGTTGTACTTTCAGCAGACCAAGAGACTGAAACGTTACTGCAGTGAAAATGCAGTGAAAATCTCATCATCGCACCACACATATTTTATAATTTTAATCTCAAAGTGTTTTTCTCACATCGAAAGCTGATATTGTAAATTTCATTATAAGTTTGTGGCAAAAGTTATCTTGTAATAAATAATTTTCATAGAAACTCTCTATTCTGTCTAGTAAATTAGATTATCAACTGGATGCCTAGCCAGAAGACGTAACAGTTTTACTGATCTTTTAATATGTTGACGTTTTATACCACCCTATTTTAATGATATCAACAAATGATGACCAGATTAGAGATTAAATAAAAAAGAATATAGTTAATGTCATTGTTTCTTTTTATTATGATCAATAATAGTAAGGATGATATTGACAGAGTGGTGCCTGCATAAAAGGCAAAGTATTTCTTTAAGAGTCTAATGACCATAGGCAGATAATTAAGGCTTTACTCCTCAAGGGAGTTGAGGAAATCTCCAGGTTAGTGGGGTTTTCCTATGCAGGGAGAGCCTGGTTTCTGTCATTCCCTTAGCCCAACAGAGGAAGATGAGAAACAGATCCAATGATTCTTTCATCTTTCTTTCTCATGTTTTCCCCTTTATTCCATTCCCGGGTTGGGGGTGGGGGGGGGAGGAATTTCAGAACTGGCATGTCCATTATACAAGTAACAGATTTCAGGAGAGGGATTTTGAAAAAAGGATAGACCATGAATGTGGAAGAAGAAAATAGAAATGAGGGAAGGGGAAGAAAGATTTCAGGCTGAGTATGCTGCATAGAAAAAATAACACTGAAGCAGCTGTGGGAAGGGAAGAGAGCATTTGGGGAAAAAAGGGCTGTGAAAGTGAGGGATGAAAAATAGGGAATGAAGATGTTTAGAAATCACCATAGGAAATCGAAAGCATCAAGTGGGTAACTTAATTTTTTCCCCTAAAAGACTTACTCAAGTTGATTCTTTGTCAAACTCTGGGCAGCTGTGAGAATGTCGCTCGCCTCACACCCAGAAGAATCTGGACTGCTCAACAAGCGACTCATCAAAGATCCAGCTCAACCTGCAGTTCCCCTCACCTCTCACCTGCTCTGAAATCATAAGGGCTTCTCTCACCCCCCCCCTCAGGCATACAAGAGTGGACAGCTCCCCTAAAAAGCCACAGTTGGGACTCTTTGCTTTTTGACACAGGGAAGAGGCCCTGAGGGTTTAGTCTAGCACAAAGGAATTTCTCACATTAACTGGACCACCTGGGAGCCAAGAGCCTGATAGGTGTTTGTGGTGAGGGGAGGGCAGGGAGAGGAAGGGGAGGGGATGGCAGGGAGAGGAAGGGGAGGGGATGGCAGGGAGAGGAAGGGGAGGGGATGGCAGGGAGAGGAAGGTGGGGGTATGGCAGGGAGAGGAAGGTTGGGGGATGGCAGGGAGAGGAAGGGGAGGGGATGGCACGGAGAGGAAGGGGAGGGGTGGCAGGGAAGGGGAAGGGATGGCAGGGAGAGGAACGGGAGGGGAAGATAAGGAAAGCTTCTGCGGCTCACTGTATCCTCCTAAGACTGCTCCTGTGTAGGAAGACCTGGAGAACACCAGGCCTGGGAGGGTGGCCCTGGGTCTACCTCCAGAGACACTCCTAGGGAGGGCAAGAGTGGACCCAAAATGAAGAATAGGAAAAAGCAAGAAGTACAGATTTTATTCTTTTTAACATATATTTTTCATAGGACTGACCTTGGTTCGATGCCAGTTACCAGCCAAGATGGGAATGGGGCTCTATGGAGACCTCACTGTCTCGGGCAGGCTGGTATGACAAGTCCAGGGTGATGTTGCCCCTCCTCCCAACATCCATCATCTGGAACAGCCTGGCGGCACTCTGGAGAGTCCCGAGCTAAATTCTGGGACTTACACTTTGGCAGTGGTCCCCAAACTTTTTGACACCAGGGACCAGTTTCAAGGAAGACGATTTTTCCATGGACAGGGGTGGGGGGCAGTTTGGGGATGATTCAAGCGCATTTCATTTACTATGCATTTGATTTCTATTATTATTACATTGTAATATATAAGGAAATAATTATACAACTCACCATAATGCAGAGTCAGTGGGAGCCCTGAGCTTGTTTTCCTGCAACTAGACCGTCCCATCCAGGGGTGATGGGAGACAGTGACTGTAAATACGGGTGACACTTCACTCACCTGCCCACAAGCCGGGGATTGGGGCTTAGTTTTAAGGAAATAACACTACTTATTGAGTAGTCTCTAAGAACTGATTAGAATCATAAGTGGTTGGTTGCAACCTAGACTCAAGGGTGAGCCTTTGGGTCAGAGTTGACAAGCAATTGAAACCTACGGCAGAGGGGTGTGGAGTTCTAAAAGATAGTCTAGTACTTTTGAAAATGAAAGCAATTGTTTTCATCAACATCATGGGCTGGAATCCTCTAGCAGGACATTTATAGGGAAGCAAAAAGGACCGTGATTAATTGATAAGGTACAAATAGGGTGGAGATGAGGATGAAGACAGTCATTGATTCATTCATTAATTCCTTCAAGTAATATTTATGAAACTCCATAACATAAAAGTGAATGACTTAAGTGGGTTGTTTTGTTTTTTTGAGACAGAGTCTTGCTTTGTTGCTCAGGCTAGAGTGAGTGCCGTGGCGTCAGCCTAGCTCACAGCAACTTCAAACTCCTGGACTCAAGCAATCCTCCTGCCTCAGCCTCCCGAGTAGCTGGGACTACAGGCATGCACCACCACCATGCCTGGCTAATTTTTCTTATATATATTAGTTGCCTGATTAATTTATAGTAGAGATGGGGTCTGGCTCTTGCTCAGGCTGGTTTCGAACTCCTAACCTCGAGCAATCCGCCCACCTCGGCCTCCCAGAGTGCTAGGATTACAGGCGTGAGCCACTGTGCCTGGCCTAAGTGTTTACATATTTTTAATACAGTAAAAAATGTTAAAACTCCTGTGTGGGAACACAAAAACGTGTCAGCACATAATTTATTCCTTAGCAGTATTATTTCTTTTGTGTTTCCAAGGTTTAATAACACTTTAATTTGGTCTAAATTCCTTTGCCTACAATTTGAAAGCCAAAGAAAATCTACTTCCTTCTCAAAGAAGCTGAGACTTTAATTAAGTACACATTACTTATTGGACTTTAGGGTCCCAAATAAACACTGGGTGAGACTTTTTTTTTTTTTAGAGGTTAGCATGTTCTCGAGGGTTTATAACAACTTTTTCTGGCCAGTTCTACTTCATTCTGGATTGCGAAACTGCTTCTTGACACATGCTATGGAAAGGAATAAACTTTTAACCCTCTAAATAATATTGAGTGAACATTGAGCTTATACGAAAAAAAGAACAAAAACATACCATCTGTCGAGTGCCTATGAAGTAACTAGCTAACATAGCATTTTTCTTTACGACATCTCTACACAACATCACTATGGGGCTCATTATCATCCACAGATGTGACTCAGAGAGGAACTAGGAGAAATCTGAACTAGGAACAACTGAGTAGAAATTGACATGATACCCCATGTTGTTTGTCTACATGCTGCCTCCCAGACAACATAGTATCCCTTAATTCAGATATAACAGTGACAATACAAAGAATAATTTTACTTACTAATGTTTTTTTGAGATAGAGTCTCACTCTGTCACCCGGGCTAGAGTGCCATGGTGTGAGCCTAGCTCACAGCAACCTAAAACTCCTGGGCTCAAGTGATCCTCCTGCCCCAGCCTCCCGAGTAGCTGGGACTACAGGCATGCACCACCATGCCCAGCTAATTTTTTCTATATATTTTTAGTTGTCCAGCTAATTTCTTTCTTTTCTTTTCTTTTTTTTTTTTTTGAGACAGTGTCTCATTTTGTTGCCTAAGCTAGAGTGAGTGCCGTGGCATCAGCCTAGCTCACAGCAACCTCAAATTCCTGGGCTCAAGCAATCCTCCTGCCTCAACCTCCCAAGTAGCTGGGACTACAGGAATGCACCACCACGCCCCGCTAATGTTTTTTTTTCTATATATATATTAGTTGGCCAATTAATTTCTTTCTATTTATAGTAGAGACAGGGTCTCGATCTTGCTCAGGCTGGTTTCAAACTCCTGACCTTGAGCAATCTGCCCGCCTGGGCCCCCCCCCAGAGTGCTAGGATTACAGGCATGAGCCACCCCTCCCAGCCTCTTTCTATTTTTTTAGTAGAGACTGGGTCTCACTCTTGCTCAGGCTGGTCTCGAACTCCTGAGCTCAAATGATCCGCCCGCCTCGGCCTCCCAGTGTGCTGGGATCAAAAGTGTGCGCCATTTCGCCTGGCTATTACTTACTAATGTTAACAAAAATTAGTAAATTCAGCTTATGAATGGTCACACCTTAATTGTAACGCCCTCTTTTTCCAATGGAAAAGTTAACTGTTGGAAACCTGCCAAGGATAAAGGTTGCCTTTCAAAGAGCACTTGTGACCCGGGAGGCCTGGGTGAACGAGGGGGAACAAAACCGTTTGCAACCAACTCTAACCTGCATGGAAGCGCTGAAAGCATGATCCATCTGAGGTTGAGGCAAAGGAATTTTCTCAAATTTTTTTTGGCCTGTTAATTCAAGAATTCATGAAGAAGCCTAGGCTGGGCATCTTAGAAATTTCAGAAATATGCACACTTTGTTTTTTCTTTCTTAACACAATAATCACTAGAGTGTAAGAACGCTTTCAGGTAACATTTGTGGTTATGGATATTTTCCCTTGGCAGAAGATTGTTATGGGTGCTCTTAAGCATCAACCACTTGGCCGGGCACAGTGGCTCACGCCTGTAATCCTAGCACTCTGGGAGGCCGAGGCGGGAGGATTGCTCGAGGTTAGGAGTTTGAAACCAGCTTGAGCAAGAGCCAGACCCCATCTCTACTATAAATAGAAAGAAATTAATTAGGCAACTAATATATATAGAAAAAAATTAGCCGGGCATGGTGGCACATGCCTGTAGTCCCAGCTACTCGGGAGGCTGAGGCAGAAGGATCCTTTGAGCCCAGGAGTTTGAGGTTGCTGTGAGCTGGGCTGACGCCACGGCACTCCAGCTTGGGGCAACAAGAGTGAGACTCTGCCTCAACAAAAAAAAGCATCAACCACTTGCGACCAGCAAGCCTGATGTTTACCTGGCTCCTGGGCAGGCTGAGTCTGTTACTGAACTTGTGACTCATTAACTATGTCCAAAACTTACCTCTCCTACCCCTTTCTCAGAAGACAGCCTTGTAGACTAGTCTGTGGCCAAATCCAGTTGAAAGCAGTAGAAGAAAAAAGCCAAAGTTCCTTTCACCTCCCTATAATTGAACTTTAGATTTCTTAGTTTCTACTTTTATTTTAATAATAATACAGCAGCCATTTATCCAAAATGTACTATATATCAGATACTGTGCTATTATTGCTTTATTTTATTTATTCATCAATGATTACCCCTGAGATATTAGAGTTATCCTTATTTTATGGATGACTAAACTGAGCTAAAGGAAGTTAAGCAACTCGCCTCATGTCATCCGAGTGGTAAGGAGCAGAGTCAGACTTTGAACATACACTCACACTGCCTCCTGTGAACTTCAGCCTTTAACAGCTATATCACATAACATCATGAGCACATAATTTCTTCGAAAATGATCGTTGGTGACTGGTAGGTTTCAAATAACTATTTTTAGTATTTTCAATAAGAGCAGTTTATAAACTAAATATTTCTCATTTTCTCCTTAAATTAATACTCTTGTTCCCTCTCTTATTATCTCTTAAAAAAAAAAAGCCAAGCCTAAAATAAGCGCTATACAAAAATTATCCTACTGAATTCTCCTAATAATTTTCAAAGGCTTGGTGAGGGTATGTAACTTGCCAAATGGTCACATTGACAATTAAGCTACTGAGATGGATGTGAACACAAGCTATCTGAGTCCAAATTATGCCACAAAAACTCACCTATATGACTAAAGCATAACTGGGTCAGACACTGAGTTTAGTGGCTCTCGGTGGTCTCTCATGTTTCATTTTTTGCTAATTTATATATAGTAATTTATATTCCATTCCAATGTTTTTAGATTGTTTAATATCCTGCAACTTCATGAGCCCCATGGGCTAGAGTGAAGTGATATAAAATAACAGTGAAATCCCAGTGTTCTCCTGTATTTGCAGACAGCAATAAAGTATAGTTATATGAGGTCTCTGATTGATTTAGTATTTGTCTGATTTACTCTGTTGCTTCAAATTCATCTCTGGACACTTTTACAAATTATATAGGTTATAATCCCTTAGATTCAATGCCTCTAAAAAGGATAATATTATAGCATCCACTTTCTTAAGGTGTCAGAAAGAAAAGGTAGTGGAAAGTGCATATTTTATTTTATTTATAAAATAAAATATTCTAAACAAAATCAGTTTTCTTTGTTTTTATTGACATTTCCCATAAAACCTATTGAATTTGCAGGGAAAAAAATTCCTGGGCCCTTGCATTCACTGCATTTTGTGCATTTACCTCCAGCCAACATCTCACAAAAGAAATCAATCCACTGATCATCAAGAGAACTAGGTAAGAGACTGGTGATAGGGTCAGGGAAAAATATTTATTGAGCAGCTTACATTAAATGAAGATCGAGAAATAAATAAGATCCATTACCTCTGTCAAGAGCTTACTTACACAAATCCATCCAACCACTTGAGAAAAATCCTCCTTCCTTATGAAAAAGTCAATACATCGTTAAGTGGTCAAATGGATGCTACCAGATGGGTGTACATTAAAGGTATTTTTCCTCTGCTTGCACTTTCTCTTTAAAGATCTTAAACATATTTTGAAAACAAAAGAGTATAGGCAATCACAAAGCACAAAATCGTAGCCTCCAAAGACAGCTATGTATCATGATCAAAACTGAAAATCATGTTATAATTTCTCTTCTTAAAACTCATGTCCTTTTTCCAGTTTTTGTGTTGATTTTCAATGTTTAAACACTAATCATTATATGCCCTGTTGAGTTAGCTAAGGTCCAGAGATTAATGTCAAAGTTATTGTTGATTCCTTGAAATAATTTACTTAAAATATTTCAGAAGATAAGCATTCCACAAGCCATATGCATCACATTAATAGCCATTCTTTCACAGAACAAAACCTTACTAATTACAATTTCTTATTTCAAACTAAACCGGAACCCAACCTCTTCTATAAAGTTGTCTACTCAGCCTCCGCTATGGTCTCCAACATATTAATAACTAATGCTTTGTGCCAAGGACTATCTTTCTTGGTTGACTGACCACATTTCATCTTTCTAATGACTATTCGATAGCAACAAACATTAAGTCATATGCAAAGGCTTCTTACACTGGACAGAGGTTTCTAAGCCTTCTAAAAATAAAGACTAGTCTGGGGTGCCGTCATAGTTTTAATTCCCTGAGTTTGTTTTATTACGCAACTCAGCTATTAATACTGCCAATGAGTCTCTGTTTCGAAACTGTATCAACCTTTCAGCACCAAAAGGAGGGCAAGTAGCCTTCACAATGTAACTGTTTTATGCGAGGGGGGCAGGGGGGAAGAAATTCTTTCTGATTTTAGCTCTACCAGCAAATTTTGATTCCAGTTGTCATAGTTGCACTATGCATACGTATAAGCCTTTTGATGCTTCTAGTTTTTTCTTTGTTTGGTTGAGGTTGCGTATGGAAGCAATAGAAATATATGTAGCTTGGTATCTTGGACAGGAAACTCTTGTTGCGTTACAAAATGCTGGGAGTTGTTTTTATCTTGCAGATAGCAAATATCATTTAACCCAAAAAGTTTGGTAATCTTCTCATCAAATTAAACCATGACTGTTTTTGTTTTGTTTCTTTGTCTTTATCAATTATTCTAATACAGATGGCTTTACAAGTGATATCTTTTCAGGAATTATCTTCCTTATCCAAATCCCTGCTTCCCCTGGGACTCAGTTCAGGGGGTGACTGAAATCCTTTGTCTGTTCCAAGCATTCTTCTCTCCCTATTAAAACATCAGTAACTCCACACTGGAGTTGACACATTAAGACTTGTCAGGCAGCTGGTACACTCTGGAGTCATCTAATAGGAGTCTCGATACCTGAATTCATGCTTAAGATCTTTTGCTTTCTTGCAGCCAGACAAATAACAGACCAAGAATGAGTCTGCTCATAAGCAGAGTGGGAGATTTAATTGTGGGGAAATTAAAACACTTTTGCTTGGAGCTGACCCTGTGTTTTATGCAAAATGATTGTTTAATTGACAATGCGTTTGCGAGATACTTAACATTTGGAAAATACTTATGGCCACATTACAAATACTTCACGACCTTGAGGTAGAACCCTGTAGATTAGCCATTCCCAGATTCCTGGGCCTCAGAAACTCTGTGAGATAATAAATGCCTGTTCTTTTAAACCACTGAATTGTGGAATAATTTGTTACAAATGTATAGCTAACTAACACACTTACCCACTCATCATTAGTATCAAGAATCCTGGATACTAATGGCTGAAATACCCATGAAACATCATAATTTAGCATGAAAATTGCCAGATAAAGCATAAACCAGGTGTGGTAAACACAAATGCTTACAAAGGCCAGGTGGGAGTGACCATGTGAATTGAAGACTATTCTCTAGGTCTAAGGATTCAAATAACTATGGACATTTGTTGCCATGTGGGTATTGGGGTTGCAATGTTGCCAGATCTTTTGATTTTTCAAGGTGTAGTATGTAAGGCTGGTGGCGGGCCCCCTCCTTTCCCTAGATCAAAAAAGAAAAGACTCATAAGACCAGACCCGCCAAGGACAAAACTGCCAGGCCCTGCTGAGGGGAACCACACCCAGATGTCCACCTGGATAAGAACCTTTGGCTCTTGGATTCTACTAATACCTCCAGCCCCTCCTAAAATCCCCAGCTCTTCCCGCCAAAAGTCCCTAGCCAGGCCCAAAGGGTATAAAAGGCCTCAGCTCCTTCAAGTAGCGGTGACTTCTGGGGCACCCCCTCTCTTGGGGCCCCAGAACCTCGTCCAGGAGTGTATAATAAAGCCACGTGGTTTGGCCCCCACTCTTTCTCTCTGTCTTTTCTTTCCACTGCCACCAAAAAACCTTACATAGTACACATAGGTTGATCTCTTCCCAAGCATTTATTATACCCTGGATAATCGGTCCAAGCTAATCACAGGAACTTTACCCTTCTTGCCAGGGAATGGTTCATGAACAGGCATGTGACCCAATTCTGGCCAACAAAATTTGAGGAGGAATCTCCTAGGAGGCTTCTGAGAAAGATTTCTTTGTGCCTAAAAAAGAGGCACAGAAAGAACAAGTCTCTCTTTTTCCTCTGAACAGAGCTCTATAAAGGTGATGTCTTGCCATGTGCATTCTGAACCCAACAGAAAGTGACAAGGAGCCTGAGATCTCAACAGCACAATCAGACACTGGAGTAATCAAACCTGGCGAATGTAGCACTTCCTATCTTATGAGACCTCTGTGGTCCTTTACAATACCTTCTGTGAAGGCAGTTTGAGTTAAGGTTTACTTTACTTGCAGCCAAAAGCATTCTAACAGTTACGCAAGGGAAGCTAATCATCTACAATCTATAATTTCATGTGTGAGCTACTGAGTTTTAAATGATGTATGAAATTTAAATTTTAAAATGAGTCTGTAGCAAACAAAATATATCTGGATGGTATGCACATCTTGCTGGCTGCTAGTTGGTGATCTCTTTTGTAGACTCTATACTACCATGTTATAAAGAAGTGAAAAAGGCTCATTTGCATTTTCCCTGAGACTTCATTTTGCGCTTATTGTATAAGAGCCAAATGTCATGTGGCTATGAAAAAGTTAATGAAATCCTAGTGTGGTTATTTAGGGCAACATTTTTATTCCAATGAAATATGCAGTGGTCAAATAATATCTGAGGTATTGTTTTTTAACCCTGTGAACTACAGTTTAATGGGGATCTTGCTACACTTGCGTTTAACCAGAGAAGGGGTTCCAAGTGTGAGGCATGAAAGTAAGACGTGGTAGAAGGAATGATGGCATATTTAGTCTGGAAAAAGCAGAGGAAACCCTGATAATTCTCTTCACATACTAAAATGAAAGTTATTTGCTCAGTGTCCACCATTAACGTAGTATTTTTAATTCTTACAACTCTGTAAAATAGAATTGTTATCTCCATATAAGAGACAGGCAAACTATATTTAGAGGGGTTAGCAGTGATTGATGGATCATCAAGGATCCCTAAATTGTATCTTTCTGCCTATCTTTCCCAGGGAGTTACCCAGAAGACATTTATATGTTAGAGGATAAGCCCAAACATAAGCTTTTACGATTAGCAGGGGTTTTGCCCCCAGATTCCGTAGTGGTTTCCTTGTAGCTGAGCTAAACAGCTAAGCAGCGTCTTTCCCTCCTTTTCCCTTCCACCCATACCCAAATCTCAGCTTCATGGCTCTTAAAATTCCAATGATGAAGTAAAGAAAAACACAGCAAGCAAAAGGAGAGAAAATATATAATCGATCATTTATGCTTACAAAGACTTATTTATGCCCTACGGCGATAATACTACTACTAAGGGACTCAAGTAACCTGAACTGATTACTCTCCTTGGATCTGCCCCCTCCCCAAATCAGCACTTCTCCTCTTTCTCGAGGAGAGAGAGAGGTGGGAGAGAAAGGAGACTTCGCCTGTAGCCCCCTGGAGGCCAAGACGTTAATTAATTTAACAGGGATTTGAACCTAGGTGGGCTGGATTCCAAAGTTATTACTTCCACCTTCAACCTCACCACTCCCACCACGAAGCCATAGGAGGGTAGAGCCAGAATCACAGCTAGATAAAATGGATTTCTACCTGGAGGTAAATTCTAGGTCTGTAGAAGAAAACACTGTTCCAACAATCCAGACTTTCTAGAAAGGGGGTGCGCTGGCTCCCAAGTAGGAATTTTTCCCCATGATCAGCTTTCAAGAAATAGCTGGAGGTCCACTTGTCAGGAAGTTCTGGAAGGATGCCTGCATTTGACAGAAAGTTGGAGCTCGAAGTCCTTTTTGGCACTAAGAATCTGTGATTCCAGCTCACTGGCAAGCAGTGCTGGGCTGTTTTCCTTCCTTCCACTTGCAACTAGAAGGCTGAGGGATTTGGAAACCACTCATTATACCTGGGCAAACTTCTCAGGAAGTATTTGGACCTGCAGTGTGTATCTCTGGCTTTCAGGAGCAGGCTTGCTGGGAGGAAGAGAGAGAGAGACCACAGGAAAGAGGCCAAGAGCTGAGGGGCCACCAGTCTCAGAGGGGAAATCGCCCAGGGGCAGTGAAAGGCAGGCATGGCTGGAGGGAAATCTGGACAAACTTCCTGCCTCATGGATATATGTAGGTTTTCACAGGGTGACTTAGTTTGTGGGGTTAAGAATTGCAAGGCAGTTACTGATACTAGTCACCGTACCATAGTTGACATTTATGGAATGTTTGTTCCCTCCCAAGATTTGTCATGCAAGTACTATTCCTGCCCCCATTTCACAGATGGGGAGCCTTTGGCTTGGGGGGGGGGCAAGGGAACTTGTCTAAAGTACCCCAGGGATTAAAGGCTAGAGTCAGATTGAGCACAGTTTATTCTGAAGCCAACATGATTTTAGAACTATATATTCACATATGCATATATTCCTCACCTATTAGTATATAGAATTTGGGCAACCCTGAATATGAGTCTGTAGAACTAATTTCCATGCATTAATTATATCAAGTTTAGAGGAATTTTAAAAAGCAAATTCAAACTAAGAAAGTATTTTGTTCCATTTCATACATTTCAACCTTAAATGATAAGAAAAATAGAGAGCAAGTGACACTTAAGGGCATTATGGACACAATGAGTCACTAGAACTTTTCTTTTCCTCTTGGACACCATCTAGAAGGTCGACAGCCTAATAGGATTGCTGATGCTGCGATCACTGGTTCTCAGACCTCTTTATGGCTCAGGGAGGGCAGAGTAGAGTGTTACTAATACAAGGCAGAGGAATAAACTTCACCTCAACTGTCAGGGCCCCCCCTGCTAACAGGGGACTTCTGACCCTGAATCACTATGCCATTAATGTAGCAATTCATCACTTATCGTCTGGATCTTTCTCTTAGTTTCTTGAATTTTAAATTAAATATTATATTGTCATTTACTTGTCTTTCAGCCCTTTAAAGGCCCAACAATGTCTTAAATTTTGGATCTCCCACAGACCCTAGACAGGCCCTCTTATTCTTTGATTTTTTTCCCCCTTTGATGTGAAAGAGCACTGTTCAGTGTTCTTTTAACAAACTTTTTGCCATCGGAGTTATACAAGTAAATACTGCTTTCATGCCATCTGTTTAAAAGCTCTTTGCTTTTCCAAATACAGGCAGTATCTAAATTGTAAATGGGCCTTTTCTAAAAGTTATTTCATATATTGATTTTTGGAATTCTGTAAAAATAATATACATAGTGGTTATGGTTCCAAATGAAACTACACAAGAGCTATTCAGCCCATCCCTTCTGTGAAGTAAAAGGATCCTCTAAACCACCGTAGAAGCAAATGCTCATTTGTGACACAGTTGCCATGGGACACGTGTGCAGGTGTGTGCACCCCCCAAAGCCTGCCCACCCTGCCTGCTGCCTGGGGGGCAGGGAGACCCCTCCCCTCTCCCCCCTCCCCTGGCCTCCCAGCCAGGTCTGGGCCTGGCTGCAGCAGGGCGGGCTGAGAGGCCAGAGGGAATTGAACCCTTCCCCCAAGTCAGTGAGTTTGCTTTTGCTTAAAAGAGTCAGAGGTGACTGGGGTGACCAGTGGGGATCTGGGGAACTCCCCAGTGTTATGGTGGGATGCCTGCAAGGTGTCAGTTCTTTCTGTTCCCTTTCCTCACTGCTCCTTGCTTGCTGCTTGGGGGAACGGATGGCAGAGGATGGGCTGTGGGTTCCCCCAAGGTGACAAGACGGAACTGCCTCCTCCTTCAGCTTTGGAATCTTGACAGAGGCTGAAGAGAGTCAGAGGAGGGAGCTGTGACCAGGCGGTGGCCTCAGAGAGCAGAAGGACAGGGTTTCTTCCTGCAAATCTCCCTCCCCGCTTCCCTTCCCACTGTGGCATGATGGGTGGCGGGGACAATGCATTTCAGGGATTGAACTGGGAACTGCATTGCATGGTGCAAGCATCTGCGTGGTGGCAGCAGCCAGGAGGACTGAAAAGAGAGAGGAAGGGAAAACATTAGCAGAGAAGGGGTCATATGTGAAGAACAGATCCATGTAAATCACACTTTGCCTTCCAAATAGAAGGCAAAACCCTAGCTGAGGCCCTCAAATCCATAGTTTACTTACATAAATGTCACTTTATTTTCTAAGAAAGGTATATTTTAAAATGTAAATGATGGGCTGGGCGTGGTGGCTCACGTCTGTAATCCTAGCACTCTGAGAGGCCGAGGCGGGCGGATTGCTCGAGGTCAGGAGTTCGAAACCAGCCTGGGCAAGAGTGAGACCCCCGTCTCTACTATAAATAGAAAGAAATTAATTGGCCAACTAATATATATAGAAAAAAAAAATTAGCCGGGCATGGTGGCGCATGCCTGTAGTCCCAGCTACTCGGGAGGCTGAGGCAGCAGGATTGCTTGAGCCCAGGAGTTTGAGGTTGCTGTGAGCTAGGCTGACGCCATGGCACTCACTCTAGCCTGGGCAACAAAGCGAGACTCTATCTCAAAAAAAAAAAATGTAAATGATGAAATCCAGATGTGGAATTTTCTGTGGGTAGCTCCACTGTGTACACATCAACCGTGTCATCGGTTAGGTTTAGAGAGGCCTTGGAGAACCTTCCGTTCCTTTTCAGTGCGGGGAGCCCAAGGAGAGGCCAGACCGCTGGCCATGCCCTTCTCTCTCGGAGCTCACGTCCAACAATCTTCTCTTTCGTTCACTTCCCGCTCATCGTTTCTCTCTCTGTAAGGTGTGAACATTGTGTCCGTCTGCAGGCAGTGTGGAAGCAGTGTGGGAGTCTTGCGTGCAAGGGCAGGGATGGGGCCAAGCAAGACAGCCACCATCCCAAGATGAGCCCGCCCCGGCCGTCTTGGAGTGTGCAGCCTGAGGTGGGAGAGACAATCTAAGGAAAAGGGCTGCCTGCGATGACAACTGTCACTGGGCATTTCAAGAGTCTGTGATTGCTGAACTCTGCCAACCCCTAGTAACATAAGCAAATAGCCTGCCCCTACATAGGTATTTCATCTTTTATTCTCTTCCACGAGTACAGTTCTTGTTGTTGTTGTTTGGGCTTTTTGTTTTGTTTTGAGACAGGGTCTGGCTCTGCTGCCCTGGCTAACAAGCTGTGTCGTTGTCATAGCTCACTGCAACCTCAACCTCCTGGGCTCAAGTGATCCTCCTGCCTCAGCCTCCTGAGTAGCTGGGACTACAGGCGTGGACCACCATGCCCAGCTAGTTTTTCTATTTTTTACTGAGATAGGGTGGGTCTCACTCTTTCTTAGGCTGCTCTTGAACTCTCAACCTCAAGCGGTCCTCCCACCTTGGCCTCCCAGAGTACTCACAAGTACGGTGTTTAACTATGTTTTTGGAACCAGGAAAGTAGTAGTAAAAACCAAAAACGGCGGGTAAAAGCATCTGGAATAAAAACATCTTGAATAAACATCATTCCTTTTACCCAACTCTCTCTGAAGTAAAATCAAATATTTCATTGAAAGGAGTGAAAAATACAAGTCAATAAGATGATTCACAAAAATGAAAGATGAGTTATTTAAAGCTAGGTGTAGGGAATTAATTCCGTTTGCAATGGAAACCAGGTTTTAAGAAGAAACATTTAAATTTTGTCCAAGTTTGAAATTCTTCAGAGTACATAATGCTAGGGGACAGTGTTCCTCACTCACCAGGAAACATGATCATGCCAGAAAGTAAATACCACCTTCTCTGTGGGCTTTCTTTTCCATGTTTAACTTTAGTGGCATAGTCAGGAGCAATTGAAAGGCGAAATTCCGAAACATGCAGCACCACTGATATTTTTTGTTGTTGTTTTGAGACAAAGTCTCACTGTGTTGCACAGGCTAGAGTGCCCTTGCGTCAGCCTAGCTCACAGCAACCTCAAACTCCTGGGCTCAAGCAATCCTCCTGCCTCAGCCTCCCGAGTAGCTGGGACTACAGGCATGCGCCACCATGCCCGGCTAATTTTTTCTATATATATTAGTTGGCCAATTAATTTCTTTCTATTTATAGTAGAGACGGGGTCTCGCTCTTGCTCAGACTGGTTTCGAACTCCTGACCTTGAGCGATCCTCCTGCTTCGGCCTCCCAGAGTGCTGGGATCACAGGCGTGAGCCACCGCGCCCGGCCTCCACTGATTTTTTAAAAAAATTCTAAGCCAACTTTCTTTTGTTAAAAGGGCTCCACTAAGCTAGGGGCGCACGAACAGGCTTCACTCAAGTCCGCTCGCCCTGCCGCAAACCGGGCGGGCGTCGCAGGGACGGCCCTCCAGCCGGGACGGAGACGGACCGACGAGGTGCGGTGTTCCGAGGACCTCGCTGGATGCCAGCGGTAACCAAACGGCTGGCGTCCCGGCACCGGAGGGACGCGGGGGGCAGGAGCAGGCGCCCCTTCCCTGGGCGGCCCAGGGGTTTCGTTTGGGCAGCTGCTTATGCGGGCTCGGGGCTCAGCCCGGCGCCGCCGAGCCGCGCGGTCCCGTCCTCGGAGCGCCGGGTCAGTGGAAGGGCCTCAGCGTCCCTCGCGGACCCTGCTTTCCGGGAGTCGCCGCGGGGGTCGCATGGACGTCGCCCCGCGCTGTGCTCACGAGCGCAAACCCGAGGACGCCAGCGGAGACGGCCGGGGCCGGGGCTGCCCGCGGGCGGGCGGGCGGGCGGGGCGGCACTCGGGACGCGGTGGCCCCGCCCCCCCCCCCCGCGGAGCCGGCGCGGGCGGCAGGGCCGGGCGGCATGGGCCGGAGCCCGCGGCGCCCGCACCATGGCGCTCGCCCGCCTCGCCGTGGCTCTGCTGCTCGGGGCGCTGCCCGCGGCGGCCGGCTCCCACCCGGCGCTCTGCGAGCCCCTGCGCCCCCGGCCCCGCCGCGCGCCCCCCGCGGGCCCCGGGCTGCCCGCCGACCTCCCCGCCCCGCGCGCCCCGCGCGCCCCGCGCCCGCACCCCGGGGGCTGCCCCGCCGGCCAGCAGGGGGCCCGCGCCACGGACGTCGGCTCCCCGAGTCTGCGCCGCGCGGAGCTGCCGCCCCTCCCCGGGCGGGCGCCCCCGGCCGGCCGGGCTCGGCTGCGCGGGCGGCGCGACCACCGCTGCGGGAGCCCCGACGGCGCGGGCGGAGCCCCGTGCCTCCACGCGACCCGCCTCTGCGGCTGCGGGCGCGGTGAGCGCGGTGAGCGCGGTGAGCGCGGGCGGGCGGGCGGGCGGCGCGGGGTCTTCGGGCGGGACTGGGCCGGGCGGCGTCGCGGTGATGGGGAGATGGGGTGACCGAGGAGGCACGGGGTCGTAAGTTAGCCAGGTGTGCCGTGCGTGAAGGTTGTCAGGGTGACGGTGTCCGTGCAGGCTGCCGCGTCTGGGTTTCTGGATGTGCTCTGTGGTCTCGCCACTCTGTGTGCATGTGTGCATGTGTGCGTGTGTGCGTGTGTGTGCGTGTGCGTGTGTGTGCGTGTGCATGTGTGCGCGCGTGTGCGTGTGTGAGCGCTCACTGGGTGGACGTGTGTGCGTTGGGTGTCTGTTTTCTAGATCACCTTGCCTGGAGGGTGTTACCATATTTACATGAAAGGGGCAAAGCAAAAGAGGAGATCAGGTTGTATATTACTTGTTTTGGAAAGGGAAATATTACATATAAAATGACAAGCAGTAACCTTCCCTCCTTTCTTTAGACCCTGACTTGGCAAAATGTGGTAAAATTTTTGCCTTGATCCCACCATTAATCCCTATTTGAAAACATAGGGCAAAATTCTGGGGTCAAAATGCAATGCTATGTACATTCTTGGGTGCCGTATGGTACATACCATTAGTGAGTGAAGAAAAAAGAACAGGAAAATAGATAAGAGTGGTAACTCTCTTAGTGAAGAAGCGACTTGTTATAGGCATGCAGTTTTCTAGAATACCATCACTTAGTTTTATTTGTTATTTGTGGAAAATTGGGATTAGTCGGCAACATCAGGAGATAAAGTTGGGAAGATATTTTAGGTTTGTAGTAATAAAAACATCACATGAATAAATTTAATGTAAATGAATAATCTGCCTTTGGACAGTACTTTATTTTGAATTGTTGGGATTTTGTTTAATGTTAGTTTTTTTTTTTTTTTCTTTAACAACTGAGGAAGAAAACCTTTATGTACTTCAAAGCTTGAATTTCCCTTCAAATAATTTTTTTGGCCTCTTTCCATCCAAGCTGTGGGGCAAAGGATTCATGAGTTGAGATCCTGAAACATGTACACTGTACTTTTTGGGGGTAACTTGGAGGTTAGCTTTCACAATGTCATTTTTTCCCTACAGAAATTCCATTTATCTCTGCCGTCAATTGCATTAGTGCTTTGAGTGAAGCGAAAGAGGGGAAGGAAGGTTAAGATCAATTATCCTAGAGAATGAAGTCATCGCTGTACTCATGTTTCATGGACAGAATGCCAATGTGGCTATAAAGAATTTGAGGCGATATCAAGCAAAGAGCCCTGACATTATCTCATTATTTACTGTAAGAGATGATTTGTATAAAATCTCATGTTTAGCCAACACTGACATTTTTTTCATCTTCATTCTTAAACAAAATCCCAACCAAAGTGAAGCACTGTTCAAAGGCAGATTATTCATTTACATTAAATTTATTCATGTGATGCTTTTATTACTACAAACCTAAAATATCTTCCCAACATTTTATCTCCTGATGGTGCCAGCTCATCCTGATTTTCCACAAGTAGCATATAAAACTAAGTACTGGCATTCTTAGTTTTGGAATTAGATACGGGTGGAAAATTATTGGGAAATAATTGGGTAGGAAAGAATATACAACTTCTCCTGAAATATATATAAGTACATACTCAAAAAAAGGGAATTTGAAGTTAAAAAAATATATAGTTATCTAGAGGGACAGACATTTGGACAGGATGTGGACAGTGCTCTTTCTGACACACAACTCAGTTTCATGTTCCAAATGAGGAGAGTAGCTTGTCTTTGCATTCCCAACCACCCCACCCTCTTAAGTGAATAGAAATTTAAATCTTTTCAATGCTTGTATGTTCATAGCTAACTCTCACCAGACAAAACCTTAAACACTGCACAATAGTTGTATTTACTTCCTGGAATAAAGTGATTGAACACAAGAGAAACAAAAGAAACCACCTAAGACTGGAGAGAAATGCCCTCCCTATCAGCACAAAAAATAGGAGCAATCAGCTGTGTGATAATCAAATTAGTCTCACAGATTCAATCTTGGTAACCAGAGCTTCCTATTGTGTCATTTACTCCTCTCGGTCTGGTTGGGCATAACCTGTGCCTTTGAGATGACTGGCGTATTCTGGCCCTTGTGGCTTTCTTGGGCCTGCATTTCAGTTAGGGGTAGGAAAGACAGCATCATGGAGTGGCGGAGAGAATATTGGATTGTGCTTTAAAAACATTGGTGTCTGCTTTGGCTGTGCCAGTAGCTGTGCACTGTTGGACGAGACTCTTAACTCCTAGAGCATTGGTTTCTTCATCTAGAGAAAAGCAGATTTTGAATAGGTTAATTTAAAAGATTTTTCCAGCTCTAAGCATGTCCACAAAACAAGCTGGCCTGGTAACAACAACAAAGACCTGCTGAGCATTCACCTCGTGCTGGGTGCTGGACCGAGCATTTTGCGTGCACGTTCTCTCTTACTTCTCAGAGCCTTCTCATAAGGGAGTTCCTGTGTTTTACTGATGAAAATACCAGAAGACATATTACCAGGCATGCAGGAGAAAACAGGGTTGGATATGTGCATTTTCACTTCACAGCTCATTTTGCTGTCGTTCTTTACTTGTAAACACATGTAGAAATCTCTGTGCTGTCTAGCAATGCTCATTTTGTGCTTGATGGACTAGTCTAAAAGGAAGGGAGGAAGGGAATTATGTTTGGTTCAATCCACATGATTTCCAGTCTTTTATGCTTTAAAAATAACCAGGTTTTTTTTTTCTTTATCAAAAACCAGGGCAAAACAAAAGAACAATTTATAGTAATTGTTTAAAAAACAAACTGGTGGCCAGAGTCATGCATCTAGTTGCAGCGAGAGAAATGGGGAAGTTGGTGCTTTCCTGGTGAGAGCTGGTTGAAGCCAAGTTGAAGGGTGGGGTGGGGATCTCAGGTAAGCCTGGCAGTGCGTGGACGTCCCAGTGGCAGAGAACAGGAAAGATGATGATGCCTGGACCTGGTTTTATGAGACTTGCAAATTTTAATTGTCATAAATATTCATTCTTGGGATTGGAATACCCTGAGTCAGCCCAGGGAATTAGTTTTCATAATGAGTGTTAGAATCCCTAGGGACTTGTCAAAATGCAGATTCCTAGACAGTAGCCCCACAGGCCCTGAATAATTCCCAGATCTGGATCAAGAATGGAATGCGCATTTCTGTGTAGACTTACCATTGCACTTAGCCATCCCACTACTGGGTATCTACCCAAAGGAAAAGAGGTAATTTTATCAAAAGACACCTGCACTTGAATGTTTATTGCAGCACAATTCACAATTGCAAAGCTGTGGAATCAACCCAAGTGGCCATTAGTTCGTGAGTGGATTAAGAAAACGTCATAGAAATACACACACACACACACACACACACACACACACACGCACATACCATGGAGTACTACTCAGCCATAAAAAGGAATTAAATAATGTCATTTAACAGCAACTTGGATAGAACCAGAGACCGTTATCCTAAGTGAAGTATCTCAGGAATGGAAAGACAAACACCACATGGGCTTTCTAATAATTGGAAACTAATCAATTGGCACACGTGGGCATAAAGAGATGTAAAAGTCATTGGAAATCAAGAAGGGGGCGGGAGGAGAATGTGAAGGGTAAAAGCCTACCTATTGGGTGCAATGAACACTATTCGCATGCTGGGCACACTAAAAGTCCTGACTTAAGCATTATAAACGGTATCTGTGTAACAAAAACATTTGTATTCCCTTAATATTTTGAAATAAAAGGAATGTGCATTTCTAATGAGCAGTCAAGGTGATTTGGATGCTAAAATCCTCTGTCACAGTCAGGAAAAACCCCTGGGTGTCAGGACTCATCCGGAATGCATAATGTTGAGTGATGATGGAGTGATGATGTAGATGTGTTTTTTTTTTTTTGTAGAGATGGTGTCTTGCTCTCACTCAGGCTGGTCTCGAACTCCTGAGCTCAAACGATTCGCCTGCCTTGGCCTCACAGAGTGCTGGGATTACAGGTGTGAGCCACCACACCTGACCCCTGAGCCCACCATTCTGTGACTTAACCCTGGTAGGCTTAGGAGCAGGCATGGGGCATGCTGATGGTGACTTTTTGTGTGGTTTTAGAAAATGGTGCCCCTGGGTTTTCATTGACCACTGTGGTATAATAAGAACCTAATTCTCTAGAATATGGTTATTTACAGAATGTGAACTAGGTTCTTTTCACATTTCTACAGGAAGAATTGCTAGGCAACTGATGTCCCCCGGTGATAGCTTGCAACAGAGTTTCTTGATGAGGAAGGCCATTGCTCTCCCAGACTCTGGGTGGCTGGGCACACGGGACAGCTTGCTTGGCACTGTGCTGGGAACTGCCCTTTTTTACAAGCAGCCAAGTGCAACTCCACCATAGGTGGCTGATGACTGGTGGGTAACACAGGCAGAATAATAATAAAACTCTACTCATTGAGACTTTACAAGAGAGAATGATTCATAGATCTTTTTGCCACGTCATGGTAATCTGTTCATGTGCGTCTACCCCCACCCCAATTCTCAAATCAAAAGGGATAGTGGATATGTGGCCAACTACGACTGTTTACAGGCTGTCCTCTTTGAAGTCCATCTGTTCTTTCAAGTGCTTGTTAATTAAAAAGTTAGCTGAGAGCTGTCCTCCCTAGTTTTAATGCTGCATCTTGAATCTATGTAGCAGGTGCTGAAAAACATTTATTACCAATACCAGATTTGATACGTTTCTTGGCTGAATTTTAAATATTGAGCTCAATCTGCTTTTCAGGCTGAGGCAGATGAAAAATACTTAGATTTGGGGTCACTATATGACTCTTAACTATTTTGAAGAGTTTTTTTTTTTTTAAAGAAGAAAAATATATCCATTTACTATTGCCTTTTACGAGCTATTGTTAGGGATGTACATACTTACGTGATCACCATCGTGTGTGTGTGTGTGTGTGTGTGTGTAAGGTAAGCTTTGTAAAAGTAACTTGGCTTATAATGGTGGGGAGAAACTGAAATAGAGAGTGATAAGTGCCACTCACGAGTACCTTCATTTGATGGATATTATGCAGATACTAAAGTCATAAATGTAGCGATTGTATATATAAAATATAAAAATAATTGTGATAGTGTCAAGGGGAAAAGATGGATACAAAATTTATGCACAGTACAATTGTGAGAACAAAGATGCTTGTGGATGATCTGGAAGAGGAAACAAAGGATAATTCCAAGTTTGGGTATGGATGTGGCTTGGATCCATTAGGTTGATTTTGATGGCAAAGAATAGAAAACCCAATTCCAAATGACTGAAACAGTAAGGAGGTTTATTGTTCATATTAAAAGAAGTCCTGATGCCAGGCTCCAACATGGTGCAGTTCTATTCCTCTGCTTTCTGGCTCTTCCATCCTCTGAGTGTGGCCTTTATCCTTACGCTGGTGGTGATTCTGGGCTTCCCCAGCCAACAGCCTGTAGAGGAAAAGAGAGGGCCCCTCTTCAGGTATGTCCCTTTGAAAGAGCAAGGAAGCCTTCCTGGAATTGCCCTACAGACTTCCTCCCGCGTTTCATTGGCCCAGCCTGGATCACATGTTCCTTCCCGATGCCTTCTGGGAAGGAATTTACCATCACCATGATTGCCTCCGTCGGGTAACACTAATCTCTGAGTCACCTGGGGGTCGGCTGGCCAAGAGGAAAAGAGGAAGCAGATATTTGTTGAGGAGAACCAAAAGGGTCTGCTAAGGAGTATGGTTAGGGCTTGTTCTTGTATTTGAGAAAGTTAATGCAATTAAAAAATAGCAATAAGTAATTTAAGACTGGG
This sequence comes from Mirza zaza, assembly GCA_008750895.1. Lineage (NCBI taxonomy): Eukaryota > Metazoa > Chordata > Mammalia > Primates > Cheirogaleidae > Mirza > Mirza zaza. The sequence continues at coordinate 25,855 of VSMD01055110.1, forward strand.
CGTGGTGGCTCACACCTGTAATCATAGCACTCTGGGAGGCCAAGGCGGGAGCACTGCTTGAGCTCAGGAGTTTGAGACCAGTCTGAGCAAGAACAAGACTCTGTCTCTACTAAAAATAGAAAAAGTAGCTGGGCAACTAAAAATAGAAAAAATTAGCCAGGTGTAATGGTCCCAGCTATTCAAGAGGCTGAGGCAGGAGGATCGCTTGAGCCCAGGAGTTTGAGGTTGCTGTGAGCTAGGCTGACACCAGGGCACTCTAGCTTGGGCAACAGAATGAGACTCTTGTCTCAAAAAAAAAAAAAAAAATGGATTTCCAATACAATTATACTGTTAAAAAAATAATAAGTAATTTAAAAAGTTGTGCTGTGAAATGCTAAATTCATTTTTAATTCATATCTAGATGAGTAACATTTAGATAGATTCTGGTTTGGTTGACAAAACATTTTCTTGGTTTTAGATGCTATTTGCAGGCAAACATTACTGGCACATTTATTTCTGAAAAATAATTCTGTAATTGAGAATACTGAAGTTTGTTCAGTTGTTAGGTAAACATTATTTAATTCTAATTTTTAAGCTTTTTTTTCTGAATTAACTTATAAAGAAATCAGTCCTCTGAAACTTCTCCCTTTAGTCTGCGTGGTAAGAAGGCATTTGGTTGTGTACTGCAGGAACAATTGGTTTAGATTGTCTTCTACGTGGTTGACATACTGTTGCTAGAAAATCAGGAAATGTTTATTTTTGCCTCTTTACTATCTTTTTTTCTCTCCTCTTCTTCTTCCTGCAAATCACAATAATATTTAAAAAAAAAATTATTGTGTGCAAAGCACTGAAGCAGTGATATTCGCCCCCTACAAGCCACATATGCACATTTAGCCTCAATACTTTTTATTAGGGTCACCAGAAGGGACACAAAGTGGAATGCTGATTCTTCTAGCAGGGCAAGGATAGATTTCATTCATTCATTAAACATTTGCTGTGTCTGCACTAGATGCAGCATTTACAAAGATGAATAAAAAATCACTTGTGTCCTCTGGTTGAGGACCACTCTCTGGTTGAAGTGTCAGAAGAATCATAAGCATTTTCATTACCTTCTCTGTGGACATGCTCTGTGAGATAGATAAGAGGATTATTATTTGCTTTTAATTTCCTCATTCGGTGCTGTACAGTAAAATAGTAACACCTATAGCATTTGCTTATGTATAGACGGTTCAGGTACGCACAATTTGTGAAATTTTCTGTAGGGTTATATGCATATATTGTTAGTAGACCATAACTTCACCACGGATAGAATCTCCTTTTTGTGTGTGATATTGTATAATGTTTTAAACAAAGAGATAATGTAGAAGATTTATAAATGTCGAATAAGCACAATATAAATGGGTAACATTGCTTATTCAGAGGATACACTCTCATTTGAACTAGACCAACTCAGGTTTTTTTTCTCAGCATTAAAGGTATTTACATGAATAATAAATGAACAATTAATATGAATTATAGATGTGAACTAATGGAGGCAAATATAGCTCCGTTGGATCTTGGTTCAGTGGAATGCCCTGTATGTTGAAATATGATTTGCTTTCATTTTGACCTGGGATGATTTGAATAAAATCTTCTATTTAGCAATGATATAACAGGTTTAATTAATAGGTAAATATAATTATAGGTAAAAATAGTATACCTTAGTACTGTCAAATAGGGTGTAGAAAGCAAATGATGCCAAAATTAACCTAAGATTCCCCTGCTGTACTTGAAAAGTTCAACTAACAGCCCTCCCCATTCAGTTGTTTTCAGATACTGTGATTTCTTTTGTATATTTTATATTTTAAATAGAAAATGATCTTTTAGTGTATTTTCCAGTGTTGCCTTTGGTGGAAGACATAGTATTTATATTTAATTTAATGTCAAATGTGTATGCTAAATTGTCCAATATTTAATGCTTTTTTTTTCATAAATTGAAATTGATGTATCACTCACAGCTTTAAGTATACTTTTTATCAAGGATCTGACAATAGCTTGATGTTCCCAGCATTCATTCTTTCTCTTCCACCAGAACAATAGAAATGACTGTAATGAATTATTTTCTGCATCTGTGAAGTTGAATAATAGATGAGAAAGGATTTTTGTGATAACATGAAACTTTTTTACTCTTTTATTGAACTACCATTTTACAACCTTTTAAAAATATTTATTGCTAATTTTATTCAGAAAACACTACTGAGATGGGTCTTTGTTTTTACTGTATTTTTTTCCTCTTCCAATGAGTGAATGTTATTCTATAAGTACATTTTGATTAGTAAACTAAATAGGCATTTCTTTTTATTTGCATAATTTTGGAACGAGCAGGATTTATGTTAGTGGAATGAAGATAGCTGACCCATTGTTTCCTTTCCTTATATTTCTTTTAGGTCTCCTTCAAGTATGGAGTATGGGAAGGGAAGTTTTTCTGGCTGTTCAAAGAGGGGCAGTACCATAAAGGCTTCATTACTTTGCAAGGTCTGCAGGTAGCAAGTACCCCAAACTGAGTGACTTAAGCAACAGAAACTTACTGTCCCATAGCGCTAGGGGCTAGAAGTCCAAGATGGAGGTGTCAGCCTGGCCAAGCTCCTTTTGAAGGCACTAGGGAAGGATCTGTTCCTGGACTTTCTCCTAGCTTCTGGTAGCCCGTGAGAGTATGACTTCAGGATTCAAGTGCAGTTCTCCCTCTGTGTGTGTCTTTTTGTCCAAATTTGCCCTTTGCCTGGGAGCACAGGCATGTTGGATTAAGGCTTACCTTGATGGCCTCATCTAACCTTGATCATCTCCAGATGAGATCACATTCATAGCTCCAGTGGTCAGCACTTCCAACATCTTTTTGGGGGGAGACAATTCAACCCATAACAGCATCTGAAAGTTGAAAAACCAGTGGGACTTGTGAAGGGCCTTTTAATCTAGTCAGCTATTCTCCTCTGGCTCCCCTTACACACTGAGACTAACAGAATGGTCAAAGAGAACCCTTCTTGAATGTCTGTCCCTCATCTTAGAGGATTCCTACTTTCCAGCAAAGTTGTCCATAAAGTGAATTTCTTTTTTTTTTTGAGACAGAGTCTCACTTTGTTGCCCAGGCTAGAGTGAGTGCCATGGCATCAGCCTAGCTCACAGCAACCTCAAACTCCTGGGCTCAAGCTATCCTCCTGCCTCAGCCTCCTGAGTAGCTGGGACTACAGGCATGCGGCACCATGCCCGGCTAATATTTTGTATATATATATTAGTTGGCCAATTAATTTCTTTGTATTTATAGTAGAGATGGGGTCTCGCTCTTGCTCAGGCTGGTTTCGAACTCCTGACCTTGAGTAATCCGCCCGCCTCAGCCTCCCAGAGTGCTAGGATTACAGGTCTGAGCCACCGCGCCCAGCCATAAAGCGAATTTCTGTAACACGAACCTCTTTAGTTCCCTTTATAAAACTGGAGCTATATCTACACAGAAGAAAAATAATTGTAAACTAGGATGACAGTAAGTTACACATTTTTGGCAAAGAATTAAGGTAGTAGGGTTGTAAACATTTTGCACATTGGAACATTTTGCTTTTGAATAGTTGTAATACCAGATGGCCTTTTTCTTCTTCTCCTTTTTTTTTCGTCACCGTGCATTTCAGGAACTCTGAGGGCTCTTCTCCACAACATGCCATCATGCATAGCGTTGCAGTTCCAGACTTTTCTCCCGTTACTTGTTTGGTCTGTAAATTTACAATGCCTAATATAGTGACCTAAAACCTCTGTTTGAGACTTCATATTTTAAATTATTATTATTAACAAATTTATCAGATAGGAATATTTGGAACAGAATAGTTTCCATGGAAACAGCACTCGAGAGACATTAAGACAGGGTAGCCCTAGGTCCACGGGAAGGAGGGGGATCAGTTCCAGATTGTGATCTTGGAACGATATTTGCCAAATGAAGGATTTGGTCTATGATTTGCGAGAAAAACTTTATTGTTAGTAGGTATACTAACAATAGAATTTAGGTTAGTAGGTATACTAGCAATAGAAATTAGTGTACGTGGCTTTGACCTTTGTGGATTTCTTTTCTGTTTCATCCTTTTTGTTGCTGTTGTTGAGCTAAGGTTATTTCCTTTGCTCCATCTTGGAGTTGTGAACCTATAGGTTTGTGCATATGTGTACACACACACATTGCTAGTCCTCCTACAAATCTGTACAGCCATGGGCCAAATCAGCCTCCACTGATTTGAAGATCAGCTCCAATGTCGTGTCACCAGAAAGCCACCTTTCTCCTGTTCCGCAGCATGCAGAAACTCTTCAGGCTACCTTATGCTTCTGTCTGGCTAGTTTATTCCCATACACTATTTTGTGGATTAGTTGCAGTATTTCAAACAGAATGGTGAACACCACCAACATGGTAGAATTCATATAGTAATACCTGAAGTTTTCAAAAGTCCTTATTGTATTGCAGGGTCTTTGCTTAGATTTGGAGACAGGAGGACAGTCATGAGGGCAGGAATCTTAGGGGATGGCTGATCATGGCTCTGCAATTGCTGGGTTGCTTTGGTCCATAGGTCCCTCATCCATAAACTGGGGAAACTGAGTTACAGTTTTTATTTTTTATTTTTTAATTTTTTTAATTTTTTTGAGACAGAATCTCGCTTTGTTGCCCAGGCTAGAGTGAGTGCCGTGGCGTCAGCCTAGCTCACAGCAACCTCCAACTCCTGGGATCAGGCGATCCTCCTGCCTCAGCCTCCCGAGTAGCTGGGACTACAGGTATACACCACCATGCCCGGCTAATTTTTTCTATACATATTAGTTGGCCAATTAATTTCTTTCTATTTATAGTAGAGACGGGGGTCTCACTCTTACTCAGGCTGGTTTCGAACTTCTGACCTCGAGCAATCCGCCTGCCTCAGCCTCCCAGAGTGCTAGGATTACAGGCGTGAGCCACCGCGCCTGGCTGAGTTACAGTTTTTAAATTTTGACCACCTTAACTCTTCTAAGAGGATAAATGCAGCAAGAACAAAATAAAACCAAAGAAAAAGGAAAATACTACCTATCTCAAATGTATATAGTGTTAGGGTTTAGAAAATGGTATCCCAAAATGAAGGCTTCAGAAATGGTCTCAGAAGCAAAAGTTTTTCTCTGGGCTTTTCCTGCCCTCCTTTTCCCCGGAGGCGAGCTACAGAAACTAGAATCTTTCTCTCCCAAGGTGGGTCATAGAAACCAGAGCCTCTTTTTTCCAAATCCAGCCATAAAACCTAAAAATATTACTTTTTCTCTCTATCTTTCTGTGTAACAACTGGCCACAAAAAGTTTATCTGACCGACCCTGTTTGATTGTAGGTCATGAGAAGACTCCCATCCCAGAGAGGGGTCTGCTCCGTACCCAGAAAAAAAAAAATACATATCCAAGAAGGCCAAAAAAAGTCCAAACAAATGGGCCTTATTGGTTTCCCCACCCAGGCTATTAACATTAGATCACACTCTTTTGTTCAGTCATCTTCCTACACAGCTGTCCATACTTTGTTAAACCTAAACATACAGTAGACAATTTTCCCTATAGCTTTAGGCCTTCATTCTAAAGGCTCCTGTGTCACGTGAAACTGTGATCAAATAAATTCATGTCTTTTCTCCCATCAGTTTGCCCCTTCTTAGTAATTTTCAGTGAACCCTCAGAGGACAAAGAGAAAGTTTTCTCTTGACCCCACACAATTGTATAAATAGTATCTTCAAACTTTTACTATTTTAGAGCATATGATTATGCTGTTTTTAAAAAAGAGGTTTCAAATAGTTATTAGAAGGATTGAGACTTTCATAGAGTTATATAACATGAAGAAATACTCATCCTGAGTTTAAGGTAGATAGTTTCCTCGAAATACTTTAGAAATTGTTATGGCCGTCAGGACAGGGTGAAAGGCAAACCCTGTGGACGCATGGCCAGGAAGGGGTGTGCGTGCGTGTGTGTGTGTGTGTGTGTGTGTGTGTGTGTGTGTGTGTGTGTGAGAGAGAGAGAGAGAGAGACAGAGAGAGAGACAGAGAGCTGGTCCTGTCTGGAGTACAACATGACAGAGAATTCATTAGTCAGTGACATGCAGATTGCTTTTCAGAATTGCAAATATTTGCATGCATTTGCTAAAGGAAAATTGGACGAGCACAGCCTCATTTTTTGCCATGCAGCAGAGACTGCTGGCTGAGCCCAGCACTGCGCTTGGAGCATTTGAGAAAGCGATGGTGCAGCCCCTGGTTGACCTGGAAACCAGTTCCCCCTCTGTCATGGCCGTTATATTGTTATGTCATAATATTTGGCTCAGCGTTTGTTTTCTCCTTTTCATTTCTAAGTGCCTCAGTCATTTAGATTATATGTGCACATCATGTCTTCCCAAGCACCTTTTCATTTAGGCCCTATTTTAAATCTTACGATGATCATTTAACGTGCATAAGTACAGTCTTCGTTTGTTTTCATTGCTAGAACTTTCTTCCAACCCTTTGGACATGACTATTTGGTGGTTGGGGGCAAATTAGTAAAGAAATAATACATTAATGTAAATATCTTTTCAAATAATGTTTGCTTGAGGTGAACAAATGAATTCTTTGATGAAAATAAACTGCTGGCATTTGTGATGTGCTTTAGTATTATGTGGGTCTCTGAGTTCAGTTGAACTCTTCAGACGTATTCATTAAAAACGTTGTGTAGCTCTTGATTTCCACTGAGCTGGGCAGGGCCTCTTGCTTTGTGTGAATTAAAGAGGTCTAGAATGTATGAATGGTTTGTAGATGATCTGTCATGAATGCCCCATGCTCGTGTTCTTTACTGAATAATCAGGGTTTGGCAGTACTGTACAATGTTTGGCTCCACTTATTATTGCCTTTTGTTTGAATTAAATGAGACTTCATTTTAGACATGAGAAATATGTTTTTCTTAAATGCTTACATTTTTTTAAGGATGATGATGTAGAAAATAATAGTGGTGGATGACTAAGCCAGCACAAATGAAATGAATGGATAATCAGTGAAATCTAATATTTTTGGAAAATTATTATAAAATAAAAATAATTAAAATTATTAAATATTAAATTGTTAAATATTAAAATAATATAAAAATTATAAAGCAATTACAATGACTTTGAAATGTGCAAATTATGCTAGAATACTTTTTGTAGGAGTTCATTTTTTCCTTAATTTTTAAATTTCCTTACCTAGGAAATAAATGCCATCGTAGATGATTTTTAGCAGAATATGATGAAATTCTTAAATTGTCTAAGTTTAATCTACTTCTGCTTAATTGTCCCAATTGCTGTGTCCTAGTGTTTGTGCTGCAGCCAGTCCCCATGACAGGAGGAATGTAGGGCCTTGATCCACTTAGGGATAAGACTTAAAATGTTAGCTTTCCCAGGAGTGCTTGAATTCAAATGTTGGCTCCTTTAAAGACTGAAAAAATGACTCAGATTGTGGACTTTGGGAAGTCTCAGTGGGGTGGTAAGTGAGAGGAGGCAGATTCCAGGGCTGCTCAAATATGCAAACTACCTAATGGCTATTTTTCTAAGACTAACATCAGGCAATATTTTAAAAACTAACATCTTTTTGAAATTATGGACATAATCTTTAGAATTTTTATGACTACTGCTTCAGGTTAAAGGGGGAAACAGCACTTTATTGTACTTTAGTGGATGAACAAATCCAATAGAAGGAAAATATAACACAGATAAGTACAGCTAATTTATAAGCAGAGCATTTCTTTTTGTTTCTGTGTTTCTTATGCATGACCTCGTGTAGAGATAGACAAATGATAAGAACTTCTTATATGATGTAATCTCATATTTGGGATATATGGTCTGATATTAGTCATACTCTTCCACGTTTCCCCTTTGAAAATTATAATGGGATTCTGCCTAGATAAAAAAGAAAGAATAATAGGCCGGGAGCAGTGGCTCACCCCTGTCATCCTAGCACTCTGGGAGGCCGAGGCGGGTGGATCGCTCAAGGTCAGGAGTTCGAAACCAGCCTGAGCAAGAGCGAGACCCCCGTCTCTACTAAAAATAGAAAGAAATTAATTGGCCAATAATATATATAGAAAAAATTAGCCGGGCATGGTGGCTCATGCTTGTAGTCCCAGCTACTAGGGAGGCTGAGGCAGAAGGATTGCTTGAGCCCAGGAGTTTGAGGTTGCTGTGAGCTAGGCTGATGCCATGGCACTCTAGCTGGGGCAACAGAGTAAGACTCTGTCTCCCAAAAAAGAAAAAAAAAAGAAAGAATAATTAGCATTGACATCAGGATGTGAACTGCTGAAAAAAAGAATGTGCTAATTATTCATTTGAAGGAAAAAGCACATGCTGTATACAGTGGAGCCTAAATCATTCTGGCTGGATCTCTCCCTACTTAAGTGTAAAAATCATGTTAACCTAGGACCAGCGCAGAATGTTCATTGTCTATTTGCTATTAAACCATTTTGGGATTCTTTCCCATTTTAGGGTCAGTGCGACTGCGTGGTGGCAAAGATGAGTTTGAAGGCACCGTCGAAGTATACGCAAATGGAGTCTGGGGCGCGATCTGTGGCAGCCACTGGGATGATTCTGATGCGACAGTCATTTGTCGCCAGCTGCAGCTGGGGTGAGTTCACCCATCTCTGACCAAAGCAGCTTCCTAGTATCTGAGAGTAAAGCCGAGCACCTGTCATTGTTGTGCGAAAGTTGCATCTTCCTGTATTACTGTCATTTCCCTCATTCTCTCTTTTCACAAAAGAGCTGCAAAGAAAGGGTCCCAAATGGAAGAAATGACTTCTCTCACATGCAAATGCACTTCCATGTTGCTGCCCCTGCTGAATGAGGAAATGGGCAAAATGCTAAGTGGGCAGAAGTTTAAAGCATCTTTTGGCCTTTGTCGTTAACGAAATAATTGTTTAGGCCTAGGGTGCAAGTAATTCGATTCTAAGAATTGTAATTATAATAATTAGATCATTATAATATAATTAGAATTATAATTTCTTAGTAGCCTATACAGCTTTAGGTTGCCGTCATTTGCTATTGGCATTCTATTTTTAGCCATCCACAAATTCTGTTTTTGTGTGTGTGTGTGTGAAGGGGTGATGTTTACTCCTGCTCTTACCCCGTGATGTGTAAAGGGTGATGTTCCGGACCTCAGGTTTCTGGGCTGAGGAGGACCTGCGAGAGATGGCAGCTTCCATCAGCCCTGGAAGTGTCTGGCCATCCTGAGCTGCTGGCCCAGGAACTGGCTCCTGCAGAAACCTAGGCACAGGTTTTTTTTTTTTTTTTTTTGAGACATTGCCCAGGCTGAAGTGCAGTGGCAGCATTATAGCTCACAGCAACCTCAAACTCCTGGGCTCAAGCGATCCTGCCTCAGCCTCCCGAGTAGCTGGGACTACAGGCATACACCACCACTGGACCTGCTTAATTTGGGGGGGATTTTTTGTAGAGATGAGGTCTTGCTATGTTGTTTAGGCTGATCTCGATCCTTCTGCCTCGGCCTCTCAAAGTGCTGGAATTACAAGCCTGAGCCACTGTGCCCAGCTGGTTTTTTTTTTTTGATTGATGAAAGAATGTAAACTATCATTCTGTAAACATAGGCTTCAGATAAGCTGGTCCAGTTGCTTATACTGTAACATCTCTTAGTAGTCCATTTTTTTAAAAGAAGAATTGCATAATAAAAGCAGAGAAACCCAGTTTGATTGCCGTGAAGACACATTCATATTTTTAGATACACTCCACATCTTTACTGTTTGGTTGATGGAAGCTGCAGCATGGAGACCATTGTAGAGATCACCATGTTCATCGGATACGTGTTTAATCTTTTTAAAGTCTAATATCAGTTTGTGCACATCGGAAGTTACCTATACAAATATGTGGATTGATTGAGCTAAAAGCAGAGTCCATCTGCATGTTATTTTGTTGTTAATCACTTTCAAAGTCTTGCTAGCAAATACCGTATACAGTATAAGGTTTTAAAAATTATAAATCGATTGCCTCTTGATATTATTGTGCTTAGATGTAATAATAATAATCATTTTGAAAATGCTAGCCTAGGATACTGGAGTCAGAAAGAATCTTCTGACTCTAGTATAATCTTCTAGCATACAGACTTTTCTCTTTTTTTTTTTTTTTTGAGACAGAGTCTCACTTTGTTACCCAGGCTAGAGTGCCGTGGCGTCAACCAAGCTCACAGCAACCTCAAACTCCTGGGTTCAAGAAATCCTGCTGCCTCAGCCTCCCAAGTTGCTGGGACTATAGGCATGCACCACCATGCCCAGCTAATTTTTTATATCTATACTTTTACTTGTCCAGCTAATTTCTTTCTATTTTTTTAGTAGAGACGGGGTCTCACTCTTGCTCAGGCTGGTCTTGAACTCCTGAGCTCAAACGATCCTCCTGCCTTTGCCTCCCAGAGTGCTAGGATTATAGGCGTGAGCCACCACTCCTGGCCTAGACTTTTCTCTTTTTTTTGAGACAGAGTCTCACTTTATTGCCCAGGCTAGAGTGAGTGCCATGGTGTCAGCCTAGCTCACAGCAACCTCAAACTCCTGGGCTCAAGCAATCCTGCTGCCTCAGCCTCCCAAGTAGCTGGGACTACAGGCATGCGCCGCCATGCCCAGCAAATTTTTTTCTATATATATTAGTTGGCCAATTAATTTCTTTCTATTTATAGTAGAGATGGGGTCTCGCTCTTGCTCAGGCTGGTCTCGAACTCCTGAGCTCAAAAGATCTGCCCACCTCGGCCTCCCAGAGAGCTAGGATTACAGGCGTGAGCCACCGCGCCCGGCCTAGACTTTTCTCTTGACACATTAGAAGGTAGAGCCTTAGAGAGACTTGTGGCTTAAAGTGACTTTTAGCTGAGTCCAGAAGGGAATCCATGCCTCACTGGGCCTCGTGACACATTTCTTGCACAAGCCATCTAGACTCCCTTTTTATATCTGCAGTACTCGGCTATTTTCTTCTAAATCAGTGGTAGATAGCAAAGACATGTACAAATAGTTACTCAAGATTGATAAAAAGATTGCCACGGGTAATCTTTTGGGTGGTAATTGCCACCCAAGTTCTGATCTAATGTTTTGATTTCCTTGAAATGTATGTATATCAGTGTGTTTTTCTTTTTTCTTTCTTTCTTTTCATGCACATCCATCTTTATGGATTTCTTCCATTTTTTTAAAATCAAATACTTTGGTAAAAAATTTTGCTTGTATTCGATAAACCTAACATCAGTCATTGTACTTCCAGAGGAAAAGGAATAGCAAAACAAACCCCGCTTTCTGGACTGGGCCTTATCCCCATTTATTGGAGCAATGTCCGTTGCCAAGGAGATGAAGAAAATATACTGCTGTGTGAGAAAGACATCTGGCAGGGTGGGGTGTGTCCTCAGAAGATGGCAGCTGCTGTCACGTGTAGCTTTTCCCATGGTAAAAAAAAAAATTGTTCTGTTGTCTTACTTCCATTGTGGTTTCAAAATGATTCTAGATGATAAAAGTATCTTAGTTAAATCATTCCTTAAAGAGTTTAAATACAGTAACAAGGCTGAATCGAAATACTCTACTGTCTAATTAAAAATTCTTCAATATGAGTACATCTAACAATTTGAAACCTATTTTGATTTTCAAATAGCATCTCATTTTAAACATATTTTCTGTTTTATATACTTTGCTTACAGAAATGTCCTACGCTCTATATCAAACACTTATTTTAGTAATGGAAAATCATGATGAAATCAAGATGGAAAATCGTCTTGAAACCAAATATAAAAGATAGCAACTATACCGAGATATTGTCGTTTTGTGTAATGTAATACGATCATGGCATCAGTGTTCCCCTTGGGGTTGTAGATATCACCTTCCCTAAAAATGGAGCTTCTTCCAAGCTCCTTACATTGGGCTTGTGATAATTATCAGTATGCAGGTATGCATGTGGTTATATCAGCTTAAGGAGAGGAGGAACAGCTGCCTTTTAAAATGGTGAATGGGTTTCCTGGGTACCATTTAAAGGAAAATAAACATCATAACTTGTGAGAATTATATTACCATCATTTAGCCTTGTGTATTAAACTTGTCTTTATCCTTTTACAAGTTGTAAGTGCTAGTGATATAAGTAAATTATATCACAAGTATCAAAATATGAACGTATATGCAAATACTCAGTAATCCGAATCTCTGCTACAAAACACAAGTATGATACTGGAATGTAAGTGTGAATATCCAAATGCCATTTACTGACAGCCATGTGCACTGTGGAGAATTAGAAGCATATTTCATGTGGATAAATGATTAGCACTCAGCACAAAGTACAACTAGAACAGATGCCCGCCTGGCCTGTTCCTTTTGACCCTATTACGTCTTTTATTCCAATAAGATGAGGCTGCCTCACTGTTTCCTAAACACATCCTCCTTTGTGCTTCTGTGCTTTTGTTCATACTGTTCAATTGGCCTCAAGACACGTCCCCCAACTCTTGACTTCCAAAATCCCATCCATTTACTTTGCCCCTCTTCAGCAACCTGCTGTTTCACAAGAGATTCTTTAACTACCCCAAACTGTGAGGAAGGTCTCTTGCTTCTGAACCACTGTAGGGTTTCCCTGATAATCATGTCTGTACTCATTTTATTGTTAGGCACTAAGCCCGAGGGCAGGTCTGTCCGGCACCCCCTTGAATGCCCTGTGGCCCCGACTGTAACATCCTAGTCTAATATCTGCTGGTGAAACAGAATGGATGGGTGGATGCTGCTAATTATTTTTCCTAGTCTGAGAGACCCTTTCTAGATTTGTTGCATCGCTTGCCAATCCAGGCAGCCAAGGAATATTTACTACACCCCTTCTCTATGCCAGGTGCCTGAGAGACACAGGTGGAAGGGAAGGCATCCGTCCTCATTGTAGTCAAGAGGAGAGGGTCAATTGACATGTAGACAATAAATCAATGATAGTCTTAGATAAATGTAAATATTCTGAGGAAGACAAAATGAGGCAGTGTTGTAGAAAGTGCCAGAGAGGGGTGTTTCGGCCAGAGCAAGCCTCCTGAAGACGAGAACTTGGAGTTGAGAGCTGAGTGACAGAGGGAGGCAGACCTGTGGGGACGCTGTTCCAAGCAGAAGGCGGGGCAGGCCCAAAGCCCTGAGGTGGGACCAGCATGGAGAGTTCTCTGGACGAAGGAAGAGGCCATTGTGGCTGTAGCCTAGGGAACGAGGCCACGAGTGTAGGCGAAGTTCTTGGACCCACAGGGCTAGACCAGGGCATGGTAGACTGTAGGGATGTCACACTTGGGGTGGTTCTTACCAGCTGAAATGAGAATGAACTGATTCCTGCCCAGGTGGAGTTGCAGTCCTGTTTCTGAGAGATGCTGGCCATGATGTTCACCAACTTGTCATAATGACTTGGGGACTAACTTTGACGTGATTTCTACAAATATAAAACTAAGTCTGTACTGGAAACAAATGTCATAGACACAAGTGCCATTCATAATAATTACATGTCGGTAATATTCACGTTACCATAAATAAAAACATCAGTGTCACCACCATAATACTATAAAAATCAAATGTGTTCCCAGCAATCTGCAGCTTTGAGTGTGTCTTTTCTGGTTTCGGAGCTTGCTGGGGAAAAGTGAATTTACTTTGTTTCCTCTGAGAGCTATTTGCGTGAATGTAATTCATTTCGGAGTGTTTTAATTGGTCAAGATTACGATAAGATATCAGATATGCATGTGCATGTCCATATCACTGGTGTGTGCCTTCCTAAAATATTACCTGATTATTGAGCATGGTAAAAGAATCGAATGTGCGCAATCTTATCAATCCGTGTGAATGCACAGGTTTAACTCGTTTTTAACTCCGCCCTGCGCAGGCCCCGCGTTCCCTGCGGTCCGCCTGGCTGGCGGGAGCAGCGCCCGGGAAGGGCGGGTGGAGCTGTTCCGCGCCGGGCAGTGGGGGACCGTCTGCGACGACCAGTGGGACGACGCCGACGCGGAAGTGATCTGCAGGCAGCTGGGCCTCAGGTTTGCTTTTACTGCTCTCGTTCTGTTTCGTTTCGTTTGCATTTTTGCATCTATTATTTCCATACCCCAAGGCAGGTGCTGTTCGTTTCAATTTCACGTTTCCCAGCACGGGTAGGAAAAGCCACATTTTGATCTGTGTGCTGGGCTGTGGGCTCCACGTGTGCTCTGTGGGCCTCACCTGCCTGTGTGTGAATTAGGATGATTTTTTTTTTTTTTTTTTGAGACAGAGTCTCACTTTGTTGCCCAGGCTAGAGTGAGTGCCGTGGCGTCAGCCTAGCTCACAGCAACCTCAAACTCCTGGGCTCAAGTGATCCTGCTGTCTCAGCCTTCCAAGTAGCTGGGACTACAGGCATGTGCCACCATGCCCGGCTAATTTTTTCTATATATATAAGTTGGCCAATTAATTTCTTTCTATTTATAGTAGAGACGGGGTCTCACTCTTGCTCAGGCTGGTCTCGAACTCCTGACCTTGAGCAATCCGCCAGTCTCGACCTCCCAGAGTGCTAGGATTACAGGCGTGAGCCACCGTGCCCGGCCTGAATTAGGTTGATTTTATGTCACTAAGAATGTAAACTCTTACTGCTTTTCATTCGTAGCCTTCACAGGTAGTGTGACCAGCGCTGTCATCTGTAGCAACTTAATCAAAGTGGTGTGATGAAACACTACTAGATGTTAGCTCGTAACTGATGGTAGCTCCTGGTCTCCAAATACGGCCTAAACCTTTGAACTCGCCTTCCTTGTGTGTTAGGCATGTGCTTAGCACATAGGATGTTTATTAACGTGCAAAGGAAATAATTCCCGTGCAGAGTGTGGGAAGGAAGCCGTGCAACGAAGACAGCAGTATGAGCATCAGCCTTCCATTCTGCCTCGGTTGTGATTGTTCTGGAATATTACGTTATAATTTCAGATCTTCTAATCCCTTTCTTTAGTGATTCTCAACGTCGCTATAAGAAGCTTAACCGTTTGTCTAAAATTATATCAGGGGATCTTTTGAAAGTTAACATTTCACTTCAAATTTTAAAAATATTTCATTTAGCACACAGCAGAGGAGTGAGGGGGAGGCCTTTTGGGATTAAATCTTCTTTGTGTATCGTTTTGTCTGGTTAGCCATAATCCTGGACACTGGGCCGTGACTTTGAACCTTGAACCATTTATACTCAATTTTTTTTGCAATTGTTTTTATAGTTGGCTGTCCTGTTTTTCAAAACTCTGTTTACATTGAACTTTAGATTTTAAAGTAACATATAGACATTTTAACATTTTATCTCTAAGTACTTCAGTATGCATCTCTTAAAAATAAGAACCCCGTCCTACATAGCCAAATCATCATTATCATAGTTAATAACTGGTAATCATTCTTAACATTGTCTAATATTCTATCCTATTCAATTTTTAATGGTTTCCCCCACAACATCCTTGAAAGATGGTTTGTCTGAAGCAGAGTTTAGCCCAGGACAGGCAGTACATCTGGGTGCTGTGTCCCTGAGTCTCTTTGACTCTGGAGTGGCCTCTTTTCTCCGCCATAACACTGACTTGTTGAAGAGAACAGGCCAATTTTTCCAGAGAATGTTCCAACTTCGGAATTCTCATCATTTCTTCTTCCTAGTGTCATTTAGTTTATTCCTCTGGTTCTTGTGATTCTTGAAATAGAGTCTAGGTCCAGATCAGAGCAAGCATTTGGCTAGCAGTCATCACAGGTGATGTGTTCTCACTGTGCATCTCATTAGCCGTCACAGAATAGCTGGTTTTCCCTACACGTGAGGCTAAGATTGAGCACTGGGTTCAGGTGACAACAGCCCGATTCTTCACTGTAAAGTTGCATTTTCCCTCTGTAACTGAGTCTAGGGTCTAACTACTCATTTGTAGTTCATGCATGGGGCAGGAAGAAGCATGACAAATCCTCTGTCAACAGGTTTTACCATAATTACTGGCATTGTTTACTGGCGTGATCATTTTCTTTGGACTAGTCAGGAATAGGGCCACTCAGTTCTTTCTGAGGAAACTGTAATTAATCATTAAGTTCCTGAGACTAGATTTTTTTTTTTTAAATGTTCTGACTGGGTATCAATCGCAAGACCAATTTTCTTAAACTTCCCATGTGTTGGGGTTGTAGATAGCATAGCATAAGACTGTGAGAGCAACCTGAGGTTGAGTCCTACTTTTGGAGTTAAGAAAAGCAACAGAACATCTTAGTCCCAGTTTTCTCATCTGTAACATACTTCCTAATTTATAGAGTTTTGTGTCTACAGAGCAGTTAACTCACATAGTAAGTCTACCATATACATTGGATAGCAAGGGCAGTCTAATTAGGTAATGTTATATTTTAAAATGTTATTGTACGTTCAAAGTAAACTGAGCATTTGATGGCGAGATCATAAAACACTACTCAGAACTTCTATTTAGTTATTTATATCTATGAATTTTACATTTTAAAAACACTTCAAGTGTATACATGTGTATTTACTGAGTCATCAATTATATGTGAAAGAGTATGCTAATTGTTTTTCATATGAGTTACTAGGAAACCTGTGTCTTTGCCAAAAATATGAAGAACTTTAAGAGTATAGTAATAATATATTTAATATTACCAGTTGCAATATGGATTATTCTAAGTTTAAGCTGTAAGGCATTTTTATTATTAATATGTTTCTGTGGGAAAAAGCTTTTGTTGCTTAGAAAGATGCATAGAAACTTAAAATGACACTGAATATTAGTTACATGTATAGTTATTAAAGTGATTCTAAAAGTCCTTGTTGTAATGCAGACTTCTTTCTTCAGTGACAAAGATTTTTTTTTAAACTTATAGAAGTAGTTCCCAAACAAAGGCCATGTCAACAATAGTCAGTTACACAGAATATAGAGATGGAATCACAAGGAGGCACATGTATGGGTTAAGCAAAGCGTTAACATCTTTTTCAAGCACTAGCTCATCGCTTTTTCTTGTATGAGGGGATTTATGTTTGGAAAAGTGGTTAAAAGGAAAAATATCCTTGAATATACAAGGCAGCAGAGATCCTTCACAAAGCCCTTGGAACAACTAGCAACCCAGCTTTGTAGAGATTTGTTTTTATCCTAAGTACCCTGATGCTGTGTGCTGACATGGTTCGTTTGCCTTTCTTGCACTTGATTTTATAGTTCTTTCATAAGTTTGCATTAAAGAGTAATCTGCAACTCTTCTCCCTCTCTCTATAATCTGTCTTGCTCATTTATTTAAAGGCTAAGTACTTTCAGATGAAATAGTTTTTTAATGACACATGGTTGACATCAGAGCATAATTGTTGCTTGTCTCAATGTATGCTTTGTTCTTAAGCAAATTTCATCTCAGTCTTATTTGCTTTGTTGAATTCCCAGAGGGCAAGTACGTCATGCCTCCCTAGAATAGTGCTTACAATTTCTCTGTGCAATGCTGTCTTTGTTGACCCTCATCTTTTAATGTGGTCTGTGTATTTTGGTTGCTGGCAAGCTTCCTAGATGCAAAAGGAATTATTGTACTTAAGATACTTAAATTTGATTAACTCAGAACTTGGAGAAAGATAAGGAGCAGGAAAGGAGGCAGGCAGATGTTAGAAAATTAGATAACTTGAGAATACATATATACCCAGGGAAGTTTCAGGTGGAGACATTTTAATTAGAATTCCTTTTTGTTTGCTTAACATTAAAAGCATTTCCCCATGTCTTTTCAAAACTCTTAAAAGCCTGGCTTAGTCCTGTGACATCATATTTTATTGTGTGGATGTGCCATAATTTACATAGGAATTTTAAAATTTTCGACACTTCTTTCCCCTAAGGTTTTTTTGGGCTATAAAATGATCATGTAGAACCATATTATTGAGTGGTCAGAATATATTTTTTTCTGGTATAAATTGCTCTTTAAAAATATGTTTTTTCTCATTTATTTTACGGTTCATGGAAATTAAAAAAAATATTTTATAAACTTTACAATAAAGATAGCCTGGTATATGGAATTCTTGAGCAGGAAAGAGACTTTATTTGATAGGTAAGGAAGTTAGGCCCACTAGGAGGAGGGGAGGCTGAGAGAAATGGTCTTTATTCCAGATAGCCATTGTCCTCCTAAAAATCTGAGGTTCCATTATTAATGGACAAAAGGAGGGTAAAGATTGGCGAATCCCTAGCGATCTTTAAAGCATGTGTAATGGCTGAAAATATGAAGAACAACAAACACACAAGCAAAAAAGAAACAAAGTCATGCATGACCTTTGAAGTGAATTGATAAGTAGGAATGAATAACTGTGCTTTTACCAGGGGCCAAAGAAATACATCAGACCAACTTTTGATGTCTAATCCGGAATCCTGTGTTCCTGCAGTGGCATCGCCAAAGCGTGGAGTCAGGCGTATTTTGGAGAAGGTTCTGGCCCCATCGTGCTGGATGAAGTACGCTGCACTGGGAACGAGCTTTCCATTGAACAGTGTCCAAAGAGTTCCTGGGGCGAACACAACTGTGGCCACAAAGAAGATGCTGGAGTGTCCTGTACCCCACTAACAGGTAAGGGTTTCACCCTAACAGGTAAGGGTTTCGCCCCATTAATACACCTGCCCCCATGGCCGTTTGGGTTTGCCACAGTGTCCCTTTATCCTCAGTTTAGATGATGTCACCAAATGAGCATACAAGTAAATCCTCCATATAAAACTAAAAAAAAAAAATTTAACACAAATTATATATTAAAATACTACCTCCTTATTCACAGATATTTCTGAATTGTTCAATTTAAGGCTATACAGTCCTGTAAAACTCGATCAGGAAACATGACTTTGTTGCAATGTAGTACTCAATAATCCAAATCAGTGTGCAAGGATAAAGTTCAGATATTAGGTGTAAAAGTTATGTCTTTAGTCCATTCGTCTATTAACTTGTCTTGACTCTCAGAATGTGTTTAATGTATTTATAGCTGGTAAAACTGCAGTGATGCGATTGCTGGTTAAAGCACCCTATTAAAGAAACCAAGTGAACTTTGCTGTGCTCAGTTTTTAGACTCTTCCAGATTGTAGTGTGACTGTCAAAACATGTCAGGTGTTAGAAGAAGGGTGTGTCTGAGTGCAAATTGGTGTGTGTGTATATAATTAAATATTGGGGATGAGAAGAAGGAAATGGACAGTCAAGAGAAGTTGAGTTATCACAAATCCATTGTTTTCATGGTAAAAAGAACTTGAATAAAATTTTTTTGTTTAAATCTTTCTTTAATAAAAATAAAAACATAACTTCTTAGAGTCTACAAAATACTAAATTTATATTTTTATTGATAATTCTCTGCATGCTTTTGTTTTTATTAGCAGATTAACACATTGATATTCAATAAAAATAGATAATTTATGCCAGATTTTAAACCAGAGCACTTCATCTTCTTGAGCCACAATTTCCCCCTCTTTCAAATGAAGATAGTCTTATATAGCATTGCTGTGATGGTCTGATGAGGTAATACTCAACATGCTTTGCAGACAGTAGAGTGTTATGTTCATAAATGGTTCTGTTGCTAAGAGACCTTTATTTGTTTTAAATGATCCCAGAGATTCATGGGAAGTATGACTTTTGCCCAAGATTATTTAAGTGTTTGATAGGAGGGGTATTTGGATTATTTTGGATGGAAAATGGCTTTTAAATCTATGTTTTTGGAATTTAAATTTATTATACTACATATCTGCTTAGAAGCTCTTTTAATTATTCAGTTAATAAGATTCCAGTTCAGATCTGTATCATCAATAAAAGAACAAAGGGAAGATGTGCGTTCCAGTTTTTATAATTCATGAATGCCTAAGGAATAATAAATGCATTGACATGACAGATTGCCCTTCATCCAGAATAGTTTCTTCTGTCTTCTTCTTTTAATATTTTTGATTTGCAGTTAAAATTTTGACCTATTTCCAAGTTAATATGTTTTCTTTTTAAATTGAAATGACCCATGCTGCTTAGATTTAAGAGACTGATGTTAGATAGGAAATTTCACAAATATTATTTAGTCCAGAAAAATTTAGATAGACAGTTTGGAATTATGTCAGAATGTATTTTTCTACTCAGAGAATAGGAGTACATATAAAGAGGAACAGTGTTAAGCTTCAGAATCAATCCAGTAACCGCAGGTCACTGAGCACAGATGTGATATGAGTTTAACAAAAGGCCTAGCGGGAGGCCTGCATCTGGTGATAGTTCTTGTGAAATGACAGTGCTGTTTTGCCTGTTTTTGAGAGTTGATTTGCTTAGTCTGTGTGTCCTTCTCATCACAGATGGGGCCATCAGACTCGCAGGTGGGAAGGGCAGCCACGAGGGCCGCTTGGAGGTGTATCACAGGGGACAGTGGGGCACAGTCTGCGATGACGGCTGGACCGAGCTGAATACATACGTGGTTTGTCGCCAGCTGGGATTTAAGTAAGGTTCCTTGGTATGAGGCAGCTAAATGCCAAACTACGTCTTTAAAAATATTATCACATAATTTCTATTGTAATTTCTATAGTACTAAAAATACGTATTAACTATCATCTTTCTTTTTTTTTTTTTGAGACAGAGTCTCACTGTGTTGCCCAGGCTAGAGTGGGTGCCGTGGCGTCAGCCTAGCTCACAGCAACCTCAAACTCCTGGGCTCAAGCAATCCTGCTGCCTCAGCCTCCTGAGTAGCTGGGACTACAGGCATGCGCCACCATGCCCACCTAATTTTTTTCTCTATATATTTTTAATTGGCCAGATAATTTCTTTTTATTTTTTAGTAGAGATGGGGTCTCTCGCTCTTGCTCAGGCTGGTCTCGAACTCCTGACCTTGAGCGATCTGCCCACCTCAGCCTCCCAGAGTGCTAGGATTACAGGCGTGAGTCACTGTGCCTGGCCTCGCTATCATCTTTCTACTTATCTAACTCTAAAGGGAAGTACAGCAGTGAAAACAACGACAGTTTCTGAGGTGATGAATAACCATCTCTTGCTGTTTATTTCATTTACCTTTCCCGCTGCCACCCCTCTTCTGGAATAATTGGTTGAAGCCGGGGTGACATCTAGGTCTCTTTGTGTCTCTTCCAGTGAGACTCTGCTCGATTTTATTCTCATGCTTCACTGCCATTGCATGTCGTTAGTTTTGACATCATCGTGTCTAACATTGCAGAGAAGTCTGGCGTCAAATGCTTCAGTATTACATTATTCCCTTTCCCAGGTTGTGATGATAATTATCACTTTTATTTGAGAAAAACAGCCCTCTTGTTATGAGATGCCCTTTAGCCCTCGCCTTTGCCCTTACTCTCATAAAAGCTAAGTGTCACACGCAGTGCATTCCAGAGTAGACTCAAGTATGTCCACGTAACCGCAAATGATGCCTTTCAGTTAAATATTGAATGAATGTCCACTCTTTCTTGTTTTTCATGTTTCTGTGTCATCCTTGAAGGAATTGTCTCATGCTTGAAAAAAATTGGCAAAATTATTTCATTTCAGCTTGAGATAGAACTATTTGCAAATATTAAATCTTAAAAATATACCTTCAAGCTAGGCAAAGCTGTGTTTAAATGTATAGTTTGAAATTTATAAAAGTAATATAAAACAGAGAAAGTGTGGAAAAGAAAGAAAATGAAAAAAACCATCCATAATTTTTTATTCTTCCACCATCATTATTATAATTTGTGTGTATAACTTTATATCAGCTCTAGTAGTGGACATGTAATTTTTATATCCATATTTTTTACCTTTATGTTGCTATGTAGCCATAATTTTTAATAACCATATCTGTAGAATGTTTGTACCACAACTTATTTAATATTTAGTTTAATTTTTCCTGTTATAATAATGCTATCATGAAGATATAAATGCATGTAATTGTCCCATGTCTTGAATTTTCTTGGGCAGAGCAGTTATAATTATTGGGTAAAGTGTATTGACATTTAATTAATGACAATTACTTAGTATGTGCCCTCTTGTTTAAGTATTTCTCTATTTGACTATAAACTATACCCCAGTTTCACAGATTTAGAGTCATAAATCCTATTGTTTACTATTTATATTCATATTTTTCCTTATTAATGAATACAAATGGATGACTTTAATTTTTTTCTCCATATTTTATTTAGTTTCACAAATCCATTCAGTTTTTTTTTACATACACAATAGTATATAAACTTACTGGTTCTAAAAATGCTCTTAATAATGTATATTATGATTGTGTTAGAGGGTAGTAAAAGCATGTGCTACATTTAGTTTAGAGAGGAATTTTTGAAAGATACTTTTTTGGAGCATGAGAAAAAGTGTAAACTTTAGGTTTCTTTGTACAAATGTGATCCCAAGGTAAAATGACTTCCTGTTGTATGTTGTCTGATTGATAAAGACAGATGATAATCAGATTGGGCATTTCATGTAAAAATGGTGAAAAATGATAGCAATGTGGGATTTAGGTGAATTACTTTTCTAGTTAAGGCTTAATTTGTCAGAAAATAGGAAGAAGCCTTAGAATGGTCTATTAAATGTTTCATCATTTTAATTTAGTAAAATGTTCATCTTGCTAAATAAAGTTAACAAATACTTGTACAGAAAAAAATGAAGAAAACTCATGGCAGGTAGAAATATCTCTTTATATTCTTAGCACAGAAATAATAAGAACATGAAGGGAGGGAAATGATGGACATAAAATTTATGAGTAAGAGTTGGATTTCACAGACTGTTTGAACTGAAAGGCACCTTAAAGATCCTTAAGCACAGTGATTTCTGGAGGTTTGGATTTTATGGAACAAAAGAAAACAAAATTGGGGGGAGAATGAAAAGGTGTAGACTGACTTAATTACCAACTTTATGTTATAGATCTTTCCTATTTCTGCAATATATATATATATTTGTTATATTTAGTTTTTTGGTAGTGCAATGTTATAAATAAAGTCAGCTTGAACACAAATATAATTTATAAAAAGTTGAGTTTATATAATCTTATGAAAAGCTAAGAACATTGTCATTCTGATTTTAACGGGCTAAAATTCAAATTTCATGATGGATTAGGTACAGTGCTTGAGTAATCACTGAACTAATCCACACTTTTCCTGTTGGAGAAGAGTTTAGCAAGGAAGCCTGGAGAAGCTGATGGAATCAGATGCGCTCAGATGGCTCAGCAGAGGCTGACACAAGCTCAGTGTTCTCAGTTTCTGGTCCACAGTGTGACTTCTGTGGTCAGGAATTTGAGGTTTCTCTCTTTGTCTGCATTCTCTTTGATTGGTGGGTTAAATTGTAGACAAAACACAAGAATGGATGGGGAAAGAGGATTAGTTATTCATTAGTTACCCACTGAAATAATAAAAAATTGTTAAGGTGACCAACATGTGTGATGGAGCAAACATAGCTGTTAGAACTTTGTCCCCAAGCTAGGAAAAGAACCGATACTTACCCTCTGAAGTCATGACACTTAATTAGGTTGTTTGGTTTATGTGCTCTGGTTCCTTGAAGCAAGTGACAGCCGTCTATGCTCAATGTTTGTTTTATTGCCACAGATATGGTAAACAGGCCTCTGCAAACCACTTTCAAGAAAGCACAGGTCCCATATGGCTGGATGACGTCAGCTGCTCAGGAAAAGACACCAGTTTCCTCCAGTGTTCCAGGAAGCAGTGGGGAAGGCATGACTGCAGCCACCGTGAAGATGTTGGTGTCGCCTGCTACCCGGGCAGCGACGGGCACAGACTCTCTCTGGGTGAGCACTGGCTGCAGCCTCTCAAGCATCCGTAGTCAGTGGCCACTGACCTCACCTGCTGGTCCAGAACGTGAAATGGCATTTTTTTTTGTCTATTTCCTGTAACTGTCTGATTTTTATGCAGAGAAAAACAATCTTTTGAGCCTCTCCACCAACTATGAAATTTCTACCCCTAAATTTGGGTTTCTTTACTTAGAAGTCGAAGTTTCTAAAATGTTTATGATCCCATGCATCCGAGATCTGGACTGATGAAGCTGCGATCTCCATTCCCCTACTCCTTGGTCACCTGTTCTGGTTTTTATTTACCTTTAATTTTAATGAACTATGTGGGACAGGATTAAAAAAACAGAAATTCTGGGGCTGGGCGCGGTGGCTCACTCCTGTAATCCTAGCACTCTGGGAGGCTGAGGCGGGCAGATTGCTCGAGGTCTGGAGTTCGAAACCAGCCTGAGCAAGAGCGAGACCCCGTCTCTAGTATAAATAGAAAGAAGTTAATTGGCCAACTGATATATATAGAAAAAATTAGCCGGGCATGGTGGCGCATGCCTGTAGTCCCAGCTACTTGGGAGGCTGAGGCAGGAGGATCGCTTGAGCCCAGGAGTTTGAGGTTGCTGTGAGCTAGGCTGACGCCACGGCACTCACTCTAGCCTGGGCAACCAAGCAAGACTCTGTCTCAAAAAAAGAAAAAAAAAAAGAAATTCTGTCTCCCTCCCACACTGCCTCTGCCCTGTGTCTAATGATTCTGTTCTTTTCTAATCCTGAGGTCTTGTCACTGGCTTTCCATTGCTCTCTCGAGATTGTCTGGGGGGCTTCTGAGTGGATTCCTTGGAGTTAATAGCCCACTCATCTTTCTAAGATGCTCTTATATTCCAGAAACCCATCAGAGACCTTTGCTACTCCCAAATTACAATTTTTTTTTTTTAGATTTGTAGTTGGATAAAAGGTAACTAGCTCCTCTAACAGTTTTGAAATAATTATGGATACAGAACCTTTTACAGGCAAAGAGCAATTAAACATCCTTGACAGATTCTTAATGTCTAATAAGTAGGGCCGAATAAATACCACTGAAAAATACAGAAGGAAGCATTCAAAAGACTTTCCGGAAATGCTATCATAGCTGTTATATATTCTGTTATATATCTACACATGCATTCGTGTGTGTGTGTGTGTGTATGTGTGTGTGTGTGTGTGTAGATGTTAAAATGCCATAGGTGGTCTTTTAGCCTCAGGATCGAACCAACCTCTCTTGTATCCATTTGTTTTGGGACTGTGAAGCTGAAATCTTCACATCATAAAATAACAAAACTTGTTGAATCCCACAGTATAAAGCATATTGCATACTTTAAGTTCGTCAAAGATATGTTTGATTCCTCGTTGTACTCTAAACAGTGAGATCGTGGTGACTCACTACACTAATCTAGCATTATATCAAGTTGAAATACAAATTTTTAGTCTATCCCTTTCAGGTTATATTTCCAATTTTCTTTCTTTTCATTTGTTCTCCTTGTCCCTTGCCCCATTCTTCTTACGACCCCCCAGGATTATGTGATGAATGATTGCGTGTGGCGGGGGAGAAAGACCCTGTTTGCTAGACACGGACCCTCTCAAACCCAGACAGCAAGTATTAGGATCATGGGGGGATCAATTCAGTCGTGCTCCATTGCCACATCCAGTGACAAAATACCGTGTAATCTGAGTTCCCTGAAGGCCTGTGTTGTTAAATATATTGAATGCTTAGGACAGCTGATCTTTTCAGTTCCCCTGAAAATCTTTTCAATTCTAGGACTCTCAATGTATTTGTTAAAAATTTAAAAAGCTGAGGGTGATAACTATTAATAAAATATGTGATCACTATTATGAATCTCTTTGGTTCTATTCTAGTCTCAGTAATGTGTCTATTAACTAAAGTCATTTGTCCAAAGAACATTATGTCTGAGCCAGATATCCTTTTGGGATATAATCATGTTACCATTTATTCATTCAAATAGATCATTACTTTCCCACTTATTAAAAAATACTGTATATTTAAAAGATAAACCTAGAGAAGGCGATCATGGTTTACTGATACAAATAACAGCATTTAAGAAACAATAGAGGTTTTTACTACTTTGGCACGACGATATTGAGCTGCTGGACTGTTGCTGTCTTCAGCTAGTTAAAGGAGAACTTCTGCACTTGAACTTTAAATGAGAATGAAACTCTTCTCAAGATTAGTTTTAGCCCTATAGACACTCTTTTCTGTCTATGGTAGGTGGAATACTCAAAAGAAAGATTCTAAGTCAGTAAAAGTGATTCTGGTAGATGCAGTTAATGCCTGTGTGGGTGAGGGGCAGTTTCTGGGGGGTAAATATGTGGACTTCTCACTTGAACATGACACTGATTCTCAACTTCAGAGTATTAAGCCCTAGCAAAGATTTCCTTCCCAGTGAGGTTGCCTCTTACTCCATTTTACAGTATAAAATTAGACTTTAAATTTGTATTTATGCTATATTTTGTTTTTTTCTTGTTTTCTAAAAATAGTGTATTATATCAATGTTACAGGAAAAATTAAAGAAAACTGCTAGAAATCAATTTGCTGGAGGTCACTTTCTCAATTTTTAAATCTGAGTAATTTTTACCACTTAAAAGTCCCTTGGAACCACTAGTAAATAGAAAGTGTTAGATAGGAGTTGTCCCTATTAGCTGCCTTTTTCTCCCCT
Organism: Mirza zaza; assembly: GCA_008750895.1. Lineage (NCBI taxonomy): Eukaryota > Metazoa > Chordata > Mammalia > Primates > Cheirogaleidae > Mirza > Mirza zaza. Next base: position 52,165 of record VSMD01055110.1, read on the forward strand.
CTTCCGGTGTTAGACCCATTCCAGTTACTCATGTGTGCCAAGCCTGTGTCTGTCCATGCCTTCCTAAACATCTTAGCTTTGGCGTATAAATTCTCAGCTGTGTTCGTGGATAAATGGACAGACATGAAACAAAAACAGCCCCAAGTTAATGTTCTTTTACTATTTAGAAGTTAGATGTAACAAAATGATTTACCACTTAATAGTGCTGTTCATACATTCATTCAATCATTCATCAAACAGCCATGGTGTCACCTCTCTGTGCCAGTCACTGTCCCCAATCCTGAGAATGCAAAGTTGGGCAAGGTGAGCACTTTGACCTCAAGGCTTCAAAAGATATGACAGAAGTGGATACAAGTTTTTGTTGGTTTCTGTTAAAAAAAAAAGTATTGCCCAGCTGATTTTATTATAGCTGATTTGAAAGAACTATTGTATTTTGTAAAGTCTCTCATGCTTCAGCGTCACTTTGCCTGTTCTGGCTCTTCTAATACTCTCGAATGATGGCCTAGGTTTTCCTATCAGGCTGATGGATGGAGAAAATAAGAAAGAGGGTCGCGTGGAGGTTTTCATCCACGGCCAGTGGGGGACAATCTGCGACGATGGGTGGAGCGATAAGGACGCGGCTGTGGTCTGCCGACAACTTGGCTATAAGTAAGGAACGTCTGGGGTGGTTACCGATGCCTGTTTCTGACTTTTCGTGCTTGTTCTAACGAGTTACTTTTTACCTAAAATTAGTTTATATCATTCAGTTGAAAATACTGGCAGCACACTGATTTGATTCAGAATCATAACAAAGTAATAAGTAGAGTCTATTCAAATTTTTCTATCTTCTCATGAGAAACCTTATGTCATATAAGAAATGTAGCTTTTTATCTAATCACAACATAGTCTTAATAATTCTGATTAGTCATAGTACTGCTTCTATCAGACAAAGCTGTTAACCTTTGTGATTTATGTTTCAACACTGGAGCCTTTTAAGGGATTCTAGAGGATCGAAGTTACCTTAGGTTCTCATGACTCGAATTAGCAAATAGCAAGCCATTACTCCTAAAGGTGGGGCCAGTGCTCTACTTGCCTGTTTCAGCTCTCGTATTTATAAACAATTGCCCTTTTTTTTGCAGTCGATTGCTCTTTTTTTGCATTTCTGTGCTTTTCTATTGATAATTTCCCTGTTTAATCATGGCCCCCATTTGTGGCACTGAAGTGCTGTGTAATGTTTCTAAAGGCAAAAGGCCGCAACGTGACTAAGGGACAAGAGGGGTGCGTTAACTACAGGCATGAGTGACAGTGAGAAAAACGTGGCACTGAAGAGAATGTGATAAGGACACTTGCCACAGTGTGAGAGCTGAGACAAGACGGCAGGTCATCTCCTGTTCGACCTCAGCTGGGCGACTCAGACTTTTCCTGGCTCTGCATATGTCATGAATGACTATGAGAGCACCCTAGGTATTGATTTTGGAGTGAAAAAATATGGAAAATGTTGTCATTTAGAGGGTTCTGTCATTTAAGCTGATCTACCTAAACTGGCTAGCTCATGGTAGACCACTAGTAGTGGTTTGGATTTAAAAATACATCATTAATTATATATCTATGTGTACCTTAAATATTGATTCAATTGGTTATTTGTATGTAGAATACATGTTTATTTTTAAAAGTATTTCTTTTTAAATAAAAGCTCAAGGTTTTTTTTATAAGCTTTTAATTCAAATTTTAGTTATTAGATACTACTTCAATTTACTGCTCAATTTTAGACCTCATTGTAATCCCAGTTGTCTTATGGTCAATGAATGCTTTATTTGTGACAAAGATTTTTAGTTTTCAAAATATGGAGTAGTAGAGGAAGACAGGAAGAGTCTACATTAGGTGACTAGGTGAATAATTTTTTAAAATTTCCTTTGTTCATTATGTGTCTATCACTCTTTTCTCCATTTGAAAAAAAATTAATATTATTCTTGTTCTTCCATTACATTCCCAGTGTGTTTCCTCACCCAAATTGACCATTAAAAGATATTGCTGTTTGGGCTGGTTTATTGGCCATATTTTTATTTTATTGTTTTGGTGGAGGTGATCCAAGACACCTAGTATTACCTTCAGAGATAGAAAGGAAACTGATGTAATAAAGTAGCTGTAGGGTATGACAACAACGAAGGTGTAGTTGTGACCTGTCTTATTTAGGTTTCTTTTTTTTTGATAGTCATGAAATAAATGGTTTTTAGCACATGTAGCTGCTGATTTTAATTTGCAAAAATTAGGGAAGAAAATCGAACGTGAGCACATGTTGTGATTTATTCAGATGCACGGTCGACTGACTCTCCATATGCTTAAGGATGCTCTGTTTTCAGGGGTCCTGCCAGAGCGAGAAGCATGGCTTATTTTGGGGAAGGAAAAGGACCCATCCACGCAGACAATGTGAAGTGCACAGGAAATGAGAGGTCGTTGGCTGACTGTATCAAGCAAGATATCGGAAGACACAACTGCCGCCATAGTGAGGATGCAGGAGTTATTTGTGATTATTTTAGCAAGAAAGCACCAGGTAACAATAATAAAGGTAAGTCACCTTCTGGGGCCCTAAACAAGCCAAAGAATAGCGATCCCCACCTCATTACTACAAGGAGGGCGTTGGTAACGAATGTCCCATGCAGCAAGAATGTATGCAGTTGGTGCCTGTTCCTCGTGGTGGTATTTGGAGCAGTGGTTCTTGGCAAACTTGCCTAGGTGGGGCTTGCAGAGAGAGCATACTTCAGGGGTAGGAGTGGATTTACAGAAATTGTAATCCCTGGGATCATCCCTTTGTACCCTCTTAGCCGTTTCCGTATTTCCTTCTTTGGATGAAATAAAGCTGTCCGACTTGTTGCTATCTTTGAAGACCCAGAATTGACATTTACATCATAAAAAGGGAAAGCAATGAAAATATAGAGATGCATCCAGCAAAGGCACTTCTTCACTCTTATTTTATTCTGTTTTATTTTTTATTTTATTTTATTTTTTGAGACAGGGTCTCTCTCTCTCTCTGTTGCCCAAGCTGGAGTGCAGTGGTGTGATCAGTGAGAGACCCTGCTCACTGCAGCCTCCAACTTCTGGGCTTAAACGATCCTTCCACGTGAATCTCTCAGAGTAACTGGGACTACAGGCGTGCGGTACCAAGCCCTGCTAATTTTATTAAAAAGTTTTTTTAGGGAGAAGGTCTTGCTATGTTTGCCCAGGCTGGTCTGAAACTCTTTGCCTCAAGCAATCCTTCCACCTTGGCCTCTCAAAGTACTGAGATTATAGGCATGAGCCACTGCACCTATATTATTGTGCCACCTAAAATATTGGCACACTCCAATATTTTAAACAACAGAGCTAATATTCTGAAATTATTTCAGAAAGGAAATAATTTGTTACAAATTTTATTTTCTGAAATTTAAAAATTTAAGGAAAATGAGAAGTAATCTTTTAGTATGGTATAATAAATATATGTTTCATATTTAGAGTTTCTGAAAGCTCTGGGTATATTTAATTTTTATGAAACAAATAGTTTTTTTACATGAATAAGTGGAAGAATTAGCTATTTTGGAGAAATCTGTGGTTACATTTTATGAAAAGAACAATCATCTCTTTAGCTGTATTGAAAGTTCATATTTTTGTTACATTGGCTTTTGTTAAGATCAGGTAAATCCAAGTATTTGAGTATTCTCCTTTAATAAAACCTTTTAATAGCTGCTAAAGACAACGCAACAAATGAATTAGATGTTGGGGTTTTTTTTGCATTTAAAAACATTTTTTTTCTTTTAAGCATTTTACAGCATTCTGGATGTTGTTAACATGATTCTTCACTATCTGAGGAGCTTTTGAATGTCGAAAAAACATCGACAACTCCTTGTGCTTTATTTTTTAATATATACATATACATACACATATGTTTGCATATATGAATTGGTAAGACAGTTTTCCCTAAATGTTAATTATTAAATTTGTTTTAAATTCGCTTTATTAAATTCGAATTATTAAATTCACTATAATTTAAACTACAGTTACAAATTGAATATAACTGATTCTTCAGATTATGTCAAATTCCTTAAGTAGTTATAAAATATAAAAATTCAATAACTGTGAAATATTTTGCTATACTTCTATGTAAACCTATTCTAAAATATGAGATACCCTGGCTTTTGATTCTTCATTGTTTATGTGTTTGTTTTTATGCCTTCCTAGAGTTGTGGCAATACTTATTTTGGTACCTTTCCATGGTTATAACAATGTTACCATACATCAAGTGAAAAGATTTCATGCTAGACTAGCTAGATTATAGAAACTGGCTCATGAACCAGTTCATTTGATATTGAAACTCAGGACTTGGTGACTTCTATGAGATGATTCAAAGTCAAGTCATTGGTTATTGGTCATCTGATGGGCTCCTTTTATAAATGAACTTCATTTTGCTATTTATTTATTTATGAATGAGACAGAGTCTCGCTTTATTGCCCAGGCTAGAGTGAGTGCCGTGGTGTCATCCTAGCTCACAGCAACCTCAAACTACTGGGCTCAAGCGATCCTACTGCCTCAGCCTCCAGAGTAGTTGGGACTACAGGAATGGGCCACCATGACCAGCTAATTTTTTCTATGTATATCAGTTGTCCAGTTAATTTCTTTCTATTTATAGTAGAGACGGGTCTCACTCTTGCTCAGCCTGGTTTCGAACTCCTGACCTTGAGCAATCTGCCCACTTGGACCTCCCAGAGTGCTAGGATTTATTTATTTTTTATAACAGTTTATGGGGTTAAATACACTTTATTTTCTTGCAATCTGGTGCTTTCTCCCAGAATGATGTAAACTTCAGGTTTTGCTTGCTCACTCTTACATCATTCCTTTTCTTGGCATCATATACATTGAGCCAACTTGGAGCACTATGTTGGAAACTTATGTTTTTTTCCTAATATTCTATAATATGCAGTGTCATCTAGAGGGCTCATATTCTAAGAGATGAAGTTAAAATTTGACAGCATGCCTCTGAGATCATTTGGCAAATTAATCATCTTGGTACACATTGTCGAACCTCTTTGTTCATCAAGAAATAACTACTGCTAATTCCCTATTGGGCTCTCATCTTCCTGATTATTATGGGGGGCCATTAGTGCTGATTAGGTCTTCATGTTCTTGGCAAAATTCCCATCCTTCTGTCCTTACACAAATAGAAAGAGTATATATCTATACTTGATACACATATACTTAACCAAAGAAGCAAAGCACCTCTATATCCATTCTTCTACTTTCTAAAATTATTTTAAAGATTAGTCATATCTGTTATATTTGCCCTTCTTTTGTATAGCACCTTTTATGTAGTTTAAATTTAACTCTTCTCTTTTGTATGTTTGTGACAAAAGTCTGTTACCTTGGGAAGTTTGACCGTATACCCTTAAACACAGTTTACCACTTAAATTGGCTTAGCAAAACCCTTTTCATATGTTAATACACCGAGTAAATGTAAATTCAGATCAGAATTCTATCCTGGGAATGTGATTTGCTCCTCTGAGTTACATTTTGATATATGGCTCAGATCAGTGTTGTATTTGTAAAGTAAGTAATTGAGACCATTACTGCCTTTGCAGTTCTCTTACTTTAACATTTCTGAACTCCAAGACAACCTCTATAGTCGGCAGCAGGACATGTAGGTACCGACCAGGACAATGTGCTGGGCAGGGTCACACAATTTAGAAGCCCCTGAAACCCCTTGGAGCTGAATAATGGGAAACCTCATAAAATTTCTCATGTGCTTGCAACTTACTACCGTTTGGTCGAATGAGGAAACTTTTTATTTTCATTATAGGAAAAATTAACCTATAATTTGCAGAGAAAGGGATTTTTTTGGGGCGGGGGGTACAGAGTCTTAATCTGTTGCCCAGGCTAGAGTGCTGTGGTGTCAGCCCAGCTCACGGCAACCTCAAACTCCTGGGCTCAAGTGATCCTCCTGCTTCAGCCTCCCGAGTAGCTGGGACTACAGGCATGTGCTACCATGCCCAGCTTATTTTTTCTATATATTTTTAGTTGGCCAATTAATTTCTTTCTATTTTTAGTAGAGATGGGGTCTCCCTCTTGCTCAGGCTGGTTTCGAACTCCTGACCTTGAGCGATCCACCGCCTCGGCCTCCCAGAGGAAGGGCTTTTAAGCTAGAGGAGGAAGCATCCAGGAGTATGCCACTCATGTCTTTACCCCTCCATCCACAGTGGTGGTCTAACTCATGACCTGTTCCTGCTTCAGGGCCCCTCTCGTCTGTCTGTGGTTTGAGATTACTGCACCGTCGGCAGAAGCGGATCATTGGTGGGAAAAATTCTTTAAGGTAAAATTTTCTTCAAAGGAGATTTTCCATATTAAAGAATTATTTATATACATATAGTGTTAACAAACAAGGGATGTTCCGTTATTATATAAGGGATTTTGTTTTATTCATTTTATTTTCTAAACTAAATGCAGACTACACTGGTAATTACACTGTCCTTTGACCTATGTTTAATTTATATAGACCCTGTTCTTATTATACCACTGTCCTCTGCTTTATGAGATCAGATGTGTTGCTGAAAAGTTATGCAGCAGAAACAAAATAATTTAACAAGAGACCTGAAAAAAAGTCTCATGACAAAGATTCATTTAATTTAGAATATATTTGTTTCAGACTTGATTCATTTTAGTATCAATTGTTTATTTGTTGAGTTTACCAAGGAAAACCAGCACTTTGTTTATTAGATACTGCTTCAGACTGCTTGAGGGGTTGAGTGAGGAGAAAAATGACACGTCACGTCATGACGTGTGACAAAGACTCCGCTTATTTCCAGGGACAGGCGGGAAGCTTGCCGATGCCTGCCAGCAAATCTTCCCAGCTGCTGGGACCCGGCTGGCCAGAGTTGCTGGGACACCTTTCTCAAAGTGGGAAGGGATCCTCAAACTACAGCCGGCGGCCACATGTGGCCCGTAGAGGACATTTATCTGGGCCTGCTGGGTGTTTTCACCGCTGCCGCTGCCTGTCCTGCTTAGCAGCCACTAGCCCGGGGCCCACAGTGCGCATGTGCGGAACTCCAATGGCCCTCCAACGGTCTGAGGGACAGTGACCTGGCCCTCTGTTTAAAAAGTTTGAGACCCCCTGTGCTAGAGTCCCTTTTGTATCTGTTCCTTGTTCAAGTCGTTGCTTTAACTGGTGGTCTTCTCTCTTTCTCGCTCGCTCTCTCCTTTTTTTTTTTTTTGCCTTGCTGATGTTGCTGTGTGGCTCACTTCCTTCTTAGGGGCGGTTGGCCTTGGCAGGTTTCCCTCCGGCTGAAGTCATCCCACGGGGACGGCAGGCTCCTCTGCGGGGCCACGCTCCTGAGCAGCTGCTGGGTGCTCACGGCGGCGCACTGTTTCAAGCGGTAGGTGTCCCCCTCCCCAAACTGCGCAGTTTGGCTCTTTCCCCCAATTCTTCCAGCCCCTTCCTGCTCCCGGTGCTTGGGGTGTCAGAGCCGGGCCGCAGGCTTCCCTGTCTGTGGTGACAGCGCTGTGGGAGTGAGCGAGGTGACACGAGGGGCAAGGAGAGCCCTCTGGAAGCCACTTGCTACCCTGTTGTTAAAACAAACTCTGCATTTAGGGAGAAGAGAAGAGGGGCTATGTTGGCGCTTCCCCAAGGAACCCATCTGAGGGTGAAATCACGTCCCCATACAGGCGGAAGAGACCTCAGTGTATTTAGTTATGAATGTTAAGGACCGGCCAGGTATGGTGGCTCATGCCTGTAATCCTAGCACTTTGGGAGGCCGAGGCGGGAGGACTGCGTGAGCTCAGGAGCTCGAGACCAGCCTGAGCAAGAGTAAGACCTCGTCTCCTACTGTACATAGAAAG
>VSMD01055112.1:0-17053 GCA_008750895.1 Mirza zaza
CCGTGCCTGGGTAGTTTTTGTATTTTAAGTAGAGAGGGCTGTTCACTCTTGCTCAGGCTGCTCTCTAAATCCTGACCTCAAGCAATAGTCCCACCTAAGCCTCACAGAATGCTAAAATTATAGGAGTGATATTCAAACACTTTTACTTTTGACTTTAAAAAGTAGAGGATTTTCAGTTCATTATTTCAGCAAATGTTTTTGAAAACGTTGAAATATATTGCCCAATGTTTAATTACATTCTGTCATGTGGGGGTGATTTATATTATTTATTGATTTATTTTTGTATTTTAATATAAGAATTTAACCTAAGAACACTGTTGTCGCACACTCCAGAATGGGGACCTCATGCAGAACACAGGATTCTCTCCCATATCCCCTGATGCTGCCCAAGACAGCTCCTGAGCTACAGCAGAGAAAAGCCAGGAAGCAGCAACTAGGGACCCCTGGGTTAGAGTAGCATAAAACATGCTGCAGTCATGTAAATTGGCATTTATTTCGACTTGAAAAAGTAATGATGTCAAGGTTACAGCTCAATGCATTATTGCCTGGGTGCCATGGGGGACCCTTGAGAAACCTTCTTCTTAGTTACCACTGGGCTCCAGATACCCTTCATGCAGTCATGGAAAACCAAGCTGTGAATTCTGGATAAGCATCTCAGACCCTCTGGAGACAGGAGTCCTTGGAGAACCACCTTGGCTTTGCAGAGAACTCTGGGCCCAGCAGCAGCAGTCTGAACTGGGTGAGAGACAGACCAAGGTCCTGAGGAGCATCAGGAACTTCCAGAGAGCAGGGAAGGAAGGAGACCTACATTCCAGGATTTCCCCCATATGGCTATAAGCAGCTCAGCACCCACAAGGCCAGCATCCCTTTGCCTGACTCCTCTGGGATCATGGAGTTTCTCATCCAGGCTAGGAAAGGAGTAGATGCCATTTGGTTCCACAGGCAGAGAGCAGGGACTCAGGAAGAAGGTTGTCCTTGTGAGAAGGTGACCCAGTCAAGCTGAAGCCTATATTCACAGGGGCTGGTGTGGGTAAATTGGAATATATATTAATACAAGCCACAAGCTCCCCAAATTCTCCTGATTCCATCAGCTGTGCACAGAACCAGTTATAAGGAAGAGGAGTGGGCTCAGGGAATTCTGGAAGAAGGGAAGTGAGAAAGTAGTAGTTACAGGAGGAGATTTTTTCTGTCCAGGTCACTGGACAGAACATTCTCTCCTCTTAATTTCAGAAATAAGCAATGGAAGGTCAAAGTGTTGCCTGTACCCTAGCCCAAAGACAGCATAACACATCTCTTTTGTCTCCAAATATATCAGTAATATTTAATTTCCAAATATGATCTTCCACACTATGTTTTTTACTACTATATTTATTAATAAAACTCAATTTTGTCACATTGTCAAATATACTTTCCTTATTTCCCTTTTCTGCTGTATTTTTCTCTAAAGCATGTATCACACTTTCAAACTTTTATATTTTAACTTCTTGATTGTCTGTCTTCCCCTACAACCTCATGAGCACCCTGGGTGCAAGGAAATCTGTCTGTGTTGTTTATTTGCATCTTGGCCTAGAACACTTACTAAGCACAGTAACCACTGGATACTTTAAGAAAAAAAAAGTATAAATTATATGCTTAGGACATCATCCTTAAAGAGTCAAGATGATTTATAATATAAATAAACCAGGTGATGATACATGTCTTTGCCCTTGACGTGGCCCCATTTTGATTCCTTTCTTAGATGTTAGGAGTACCTTTAATATTGTTTGCTTCTACATTTGCATCCGTGAATCTTTATTTCTATGAGATCATATATATACTTTAATTTCATCTCTTCTATTAGTGGTTTTCTGTTTGGAATTAATAAATGTAAAATGCAAATTCCTCAGCCATGCATTTAGGCTTCATCTTGACCTAATGTATTCTACATTTCCACCTATATCCCTCAGCATTTCTCCTTCACAATATGTGCATTAGGTAATATGAACTCTGTCCAACAGCCTCATGATTTCTTTAGTTCCTAGTCTCCCTCTCTGAGAATGGCCTGCCTAATATTTCCATATATTTCCATGAATTTCCAATTTCAATTTGTTCCATATATATATATATATATATATATATATATATTATGTTATTTATTTTGTAGAGACGGGGTCTTGCCCTTGCTTAGGCTGGTCTGGAACTCCTGAGCTCAAGCAATCCTCCCACCTCAGCCTCCCAGAGTGCTAGGATTATAGACATGAACCACCACACCTGACCTTGAGCATTGATTTCTAATTTTCCCCAGGAGATAACAGAATCCCCCCGCAGGTCAGCATGCCTCCCCAACACCCAGCTAATCTTATTTTCTTGTTCATCTTCCTCTCTTGGCTTTATGCCTTTCCTGCCTCCTCCTGCCCAGCAGGCTGAGGCCTGGGATCCCCTTCATTCATTCATTCATTCAATCGAAAGTTTCTAGGTTTCTTGCCTGAGGAGGAAGGAGAGAGTGGGAATATGAGAATATCTTCAATTATTTATGCAAATCAATAATATAGGCAAGTGTCTGGCACATAATGCTCAGTAAATAAATTCTGCTTACTTTGGTACATGAATTATCCTCCCTTTTTTTTCACCATCTCTCTGGTCGTGATTAGGTTCAAACTTCTCTCACAGCCAGGCCTTCCCTGGTGTTCCTCAGCACTCCAGTCAGTGGACAGTGTCTGTGAGCCATGTGCTGCCTACACTGATAGCACAGCAAATGCAGCAGGTGCTTGACAGCCTCACAGAAGTCCTTTGTTTTCCTTTTTATCCCATTTATTATTATTTGTTCTGCAGAGCTTGGAAAGGGGCAGGGTCTTCCCCACTCAGCAAGGAACCCCTGTGTCTTCAATACAATGTGGCTTTAAAGTTCATTTGATGGGAGCAAGGAAAACATTGAGCTTCCTCAGCAGACACAGAGAGGGGACCTGCAAATCTGTGCCCACAGTCTGTGGTTACTGGGTCTGTGGAATAACTTACACAGAAGGGCAGGTGAATTCGTTCTGGAAAATGTTGGAAGCCGTGATTCTGAGGAGAAAAGAAAAGAAAAAAATTGTTGTCTTCGGCCTTGAAGTGTGTTTTCAAAAGCATCAACGATACAGAAACACATGTGAATAACTTTCTGCTTGTACCACTACACTGTTGTACAGAGGAGGACAGGTTATGTATTACCAGAAAAGAGAGAGGACACTGAGGAACAAAGAGAACACTCATGGTCTTCAGCAGGCGTGTTGATGTGTCAACCGCAGCCCTTCCCACTGTGGATCTAGCTCCCTAGGACAATACCAGATTCATTAATTTATATTTTCTCTTCTAAGTGGACGTGATAATAAGTCTTTTAGTCACAGAGAGTGGGCCATGTTTCACCTGAAACAGTCATACAATAGCCCTTTGCTAATGATTGGTTTTATGGCCATTTGACTCTATTTGGCCAATAAGGTATCAGAGAAAAATGATTGGGAGGATTCTGTGAATGTTTTCTTTGGTCAAGGCAAGAAACATTAAGAAGAGTCACTAAGGGAATTTGAATGAGATGCAGAGAATTGTCATTTTGTGACAATGATTAATAATATATTCAGGCAAGTGTTATCAATGTATGTAAAAACTAATCTATAAAAAAAGTACCAGCTCAAGGATCATTTGTTAGTGAGTGTGTTGCTTTCAACCACCATCAAGTAATATGTTAAAATTATTTCTTTAAGGTACAAATACAAATTATTGGCTATTATGAATTGTGGCTAAATATTTTCTTTTATTGTTTCTTTGTGGGGTTTTTTTGTTTGCTTTTTATTTTATTTTATTTATTTATTTTTGAGAAAGAATATTGCTTTATTGCTCTGTAGCCTAGGCTAGAGGGCTGTGGCATCAGGCTAGCTCACAGCAACCTCAAACTACTGGGCTCAAGTTCTCCTCCTGCCTCAGCCTCCCAAGTAGCTGGGACTACAGGTGGGCACCATCATGCCTGGCTAATTTTTTCTATTTTTTACTAGAGATGAGGATCTCTCTGTTGCTCAGGCTGGTCTCAAATTCCTAACCTCAATCAATCCTCTTGCCTTGGCTTCCCAGTGTGCTAGGATTGCAGGCATGAGCCGCCTGGCACAGCCTGTTTTTTTCTTCTAATTATCTAGTTACTGTTATCTTCCCTAGTCCATGAAAACTTGATCAGGAGGGGCTGCATATTTCCAAGGCTGGAAATGTATTGTTTCATCCAGAGTATATATGAACTAAATCATCTGTTTATTGAATAAATATAAACTCAGTTTTAAGATACCTCTTGGAAAAATGAGTAGCAATGAGGTGAGGTGAGGATACCTACAGATATATTTGCAAACTAAAAGTTTGTGAGAGGGGATTATAGACTTCTCATTGATGGCCACAAAATATTCCTTTATATGAAACATAAAGCCATTTAATTCCAAAAGGCAAAGAAGATAATTTTAGGGACATGGGGAAAGTTTAGATTATCTGTTATGTAGAATGGGTTAGAAAGTTGAGATTAATTCATTATGAGTATAAGCATTTCTAGATTGATACCATTAATGATCACAATACTTAAATGAGAATAACAAAAACTAATATTATTATTTTTAGGCATTGGAATAACTTCTGTTATCTGCATAATCCATTTAATCTTCTGAGCAAAATACGATTAGCTCACTTTCTATTCCTACAGACACTTTACATTGAGGGAACATTGTATCTGATAATATTTCTGTACTCAGTGGTTCAGATTTGGCAGATGATACAAAAACATAAAAAAGAAGAAAGGAAATTGTTATGGAGAAATGTGTGATATACTGTGGAAAGAGAAGACAGAATCCCCTACTGCTTTGCTTTTGGTTACACAAACATGCTACCCACACAGGAGCACACTTAAGTCTCACAAAGTTAATTGTTGAAGTGGCCTGTGATATTTCATAAAGAATATGTTTTTGGACACATTCTATATTACTTTTTAACTGACAGGTAAAATTGTATGCATTTAATTTTTTTGACGAAATTTGAACTATGCTTTGTACGATTTGTTCAGTTTTTACCTACTACCTCCATTTTGAAAATTTCAAAGAAAGTGAATTGCTCTTCTCGAGCACCCTGATGCATTCAAGAAATTAAAAATAAAAGTAGAGACCAATAATACGCCCATAATTCAATCAGATTCATAATCTAGAATTCTTTATCCTGTGAAATAATGTGTATCTCAAATCAAAAGATTGTCAGCAGCAAATGGAAATTGTGTTTTAAAATATATGGATGTGCCTACAATATAGAGTTCTCGTTTTCACAGTAGGTGAATGCTGAGAGCCTTGCCACGTCTAAAACTTCCTCATATTCAAGAGTACACACTTTCTGTAGCTCTCTCAAGTATGAAAACAATTTAAAATCCAAGTCTAAAAACTAACATAACATCCAGTTGAAAACTGAAAAGACAGCATTTTAAACATTCAACCTAAGCATTAATGTTTCTTGAGTAATTCAACACATTAAGTAAATATCATTTTATACAGAACTGCTATCCAAATAAATAGAAGAATATGTATATATCAATAGCATAATATGAGCAGCTTGAAAGACATGGAAAGATGCATTAATAACTATGGCAAAATAATACAATGAGTATATGTTTATTGCACCGGCTAAAAATCACAACTACTTGGTAGCAATTATCTTCTGATCCCTCACAGGAACCATGAATAATTAAGTCATACAAAAACAATTGAAAAAAAATATTTATTCTTAAAATATGTTGAAAGAAGAGATATGGCATCGATATTGCTAAAAGAATAACTTAAGCAAATTAAATTTAACTGAGTTTAATTGAGAAAAGAAGGAGTTGTGAATCAGGTAAGCCCCAAACTAGAAAATGTTTAGAGACACTGTTGTTTTGTGGTTGGAGAGGACTTAAGGGCAGACAAAGGAAAGTGCAAAAGAAAAAATGAAACTGAGGTACTGAAACATCCTAATTAGTTATGGTTTGGCATTTCTCTTATTTGAATATGATTTGAAGAGTTTGCCACATTTGATTGGCTAAAAGTTGGTGATTGATACAGGAGTAGTTTATAATCTGTTTACCCATCCAGCTAGGGTATAGCTTACTAGGTAGGGAGAAACTTTTCAGTTGAAGTTAAATGTAGAAGGAAGCAGCTTTAGACTAAACTTAATTTGACAAAATAATGGAATATATTTAAAGGAATAAAATCATTTCTATTACTAAATTCTTTCAGACAACCTAAGTAGACAGGCACATAGATTAAAGAGTCTATTTTTTTTTAAGACAGATAATTGCTCTGTCGCCTGGTCTTACAAGCATGCAGTGAAGTCAGCCTAGCTCACAGCAACCTCAAACTCCTGGGCTCAAGAGATCCTCCTGCCTGCGTCTCCGCAGTAGCTGAGACTATAGACGTGTGCCACCATGCCCTCGAATTTTTTCTATTTTTAGTTGCCCAGCTAATTTCTTTCTATTTTTAGTGCAGATGGTCCCCCTGTTGCTGAGACTGGTCTGGAACTCCTGACCTCAAGCAAGGCTCCAGCCTCAGCCTCCCAGTGATAGGATTATAGGGGTGAGCCACCATGCCCACCCTAAAGTTCCTATTTTGAATAGAATAGAGCAGAAACTGCTTTTATGTTTATTGTGTAATCACTACAGATAATATTAATGAATTTTAACAATCCTTTTGAAGAAGTAATTGTGTTAAATTTTGTTTCAGGAGTAGGCTCTTTTTTTTTTTTTTTTTTTGAGACAGAGTCTCACTCTGTTGCCCAGGCTACAGTGCTATGGCATCAGCCTAGCTCACAGCAAGCTCAGACTCCTGGGCTAGAGCAATCCTTCTGCCTCAGCCTCCCAAGTAGCTGGGACTACAGGCATGTGCCATCATGCCCAGCTAATTTTTTCTATATATTTTTAGTTGGACAATTAAATTTTTTGTATTTTTAGTAGAGACTGGGTCTTACTCTTCCTCTGGCTGGTTTTTAACTCCTGACCTTGAGTGATCTTCCTGCTTCAGCCTCCCAGTGTGCTAGGATTAGAGGCTTCAGCCACCATGCCCCGCCCAGGATTAGGCTCTTATCTGCAGGTAGCTATAACTTTCAGAAGTCTCCACATCCCATCCAACTCCAAACATAGTGGTTCTGGAGAGGAATGAATTAGCTCTTTCCATAATGATTTATGCTGCAGCGGGCCCCACATTTTTGGCACCAGGCACTGGTTTCATGGAAGAAAACTTTTCCATGGATGGTCGTGGGGTTTGGGGGGAGGCAGCGCTCAGGTGATGATGTCAGTGATGGGGGCTGCAGCAAAGCCAAAGCTCCCCTGGCTTGCCCACTGCTGCAGCTGCTCCCCCCTCTGCTGTGCAGCTCCACCCTCCGCCCCGCCCCCTTCCTAACTTCCACAGCAGGGGGCGCTTTAGGAGGTATTGGAGGGTGGAGCTCTGGGGCCTGGTCCCTAATGACCTTGGAGGGGACCACACGTTTATAGAATCTCTGTAGACCACCCTTTTTCCCTCAAAGTAATTAAGTTACCAAGCCCTTAAAAAGGTGCTGGTAGGTGAGGCACAGTGGCTCAGGTCTGTAATCATAGCACCCTGGGAGGCCAAGGCAGGTGGATCACTTGAGCTCAGGAGTTCAGACCAACCTGAGCAAGAGGGAGAGTCCTGTCTACTAAACCAGAAAAAATTAACTTTACAAGAGATTGGTCTCCAAGACACTTGAACAAAATTAAACTCCCACATCAAGAGGTAATGTGGGTTTCTCCATACATCACCAAAACTTCATATTTATATTTTTTAATATTCATCTAAAGCTAGTAACTTTTTATTTCATACTTGTTATTTATCTGATTACCAATGAGTTTGAGCATCTTTTTATATGTATTTCAGACTTTTTTTTTCCTGTGAACGAATTCCTCTGGACCCTTGTAATCGGGAGAGAGGACTGTAATGTGTTTGTCTTGTTAGTTTTCAGATTATACATTCTGGACACTTATACTTTGTTGATTTTGTGTATTATAGTATTTTCCTGGCAGTTATCTTCTATTTTTGTTTCTTAGGTAAAGAAAGCCTTATTTTTTCTAGACAAATTAAATTTATCATTATTTACATTATTTGGTACATGCTTTTTGTTTGTTTGTTTAGAAATAACTTTGTAATAATATAAGGTCAAATGATATACTCCTAATATTCACTTTAGAAAAAATGATGAACTTGCCTGTCACGTAAACTAACTCAATGCATCTGAAGTTATTTTTAGGGGATATCAAGTCAGAATCACAGCATATTTACTATGAAGTCCGTTCTTTTGATACCCATTTGCAATACCTGACTGATCAGTCGTGTATCAGCATCCATATATCAGGAGACTCTGAGCCTTTCTCTTCAGTTTCTGGGGACTTCTTTCTCTGTCCCTGCACCAAGGGCCCATGCATGAATTGTAACAGCATCTTGAGACCATAGTGTCTGCCACTGATATCTCAGAGGACATATGTCATATTTCAACTCAGAACACTGCTCTGACATTGCTGGCATCTATATCAAGTAGAACATTTATATGCATACAGCAAGCCCTTGGAATCCTCTTGTAATTCAATGGTATCTTCAGACAGGTAAACAGTTTTTTAAAAAGGCCAAGTTTGATGGCTCACACCTGTAATCTCAGCACTTTGGGAGGATGAGGGGAAACAATTGTTTGAGGACAAGAGTTCAAGACCAGACTAGACAAACACAGTTACACTCCCATTGTTATCAACAAAAAAATAAATAACATTTCTACCTCTGTAATATTTTGAAGTTTAAAAAAAGTATAAAATAGGTAAGAAACAAAAAATGTCAGGATAGTCATATTTGATTGCAATGTCTTCTCTAATATTTAAGAAAGTAAATTGAACTCATTCATTCTTTGGTCTGTTTATATCTGGATTGTTTTTTGACTACTGTGGTTTTCCTATGTTTTCTAAACTGAAGAAAGGAGATTTTTCCTTTGTAATAGTATGTGAATGACTCAAAATAGTAAAGACCATGTGTATGCTCTATGAAAACAATCTATTATCCAAAGGGGTTCACTTATTTTCTGAATCCCTGGAATTCTGTGTAAGAACTTAATCTTTCATATTTTTTTCACTAAGAAATACTTAATCACTCCTATTGATCAAATTGAGTCTAGTGTTGTTTTGGTTCTCAGGTGTAAGAAATACTCTGAAGCTTTTTCATTTGTAAATCAGAGTTTCTCAAATATTAGCATTCATTAAAATACTCTGAAGGATTTGTTAAAGCACAGATTGTGGCCCCCACCCACTTAGTTTCTGATTCAGTGGGTCTTAGCCGTGGCCCCAGAATTTACATTTATAATAAGTTCCAGATGATATTGATGCTGGTGGAGCTGGAAACACACTTTGAGAACTACCAGCCTCAACCATTTATTCAAGATTGTCCTTAACATTCTTTACCCAATTGGTTTCCCTGTATCTAATGTGTAATAGCCTTTAATATTTTATAGAAGACTGTTTAATGTATATCATTTCTTTTTATTACTATTGTCTATTATTAACTGGAAACCGTAGGAACCAGGTTTTTTCAGAAATAACATTCTTTCATTCAGAAATGTAATTCAGTGAAGATACTGTATTTTATGTAACATAGCAGAAACTATGGAGCAACACACTGTAAACTAGCATTGTTGAATAGAAACTAGCTTTCATAATCATTTATTCACTAATTCACTCATCACATGTTTGTTAAGTGCTCATTATGTCCTAGACATTATATTACCTACAATAATATAGCCAGAAAATGAGACACTTTCTATCTCTTTTGTAATTTATACTATTAGAAAGTAAGCAGCTGCTCTGTGTCCATATATAGAAGGGCTATCCTCCTCCAGAGGGTCAGTGGAGATTTCATCGTAAAATAAATTTTTCTCCCCAAAGGTGAACTGATGTGCAGAATGTGCTAGACTGACAAGAGGGAGACAATACCAGACTGATATATGTAGTGTGGCTAACCAGGAGGGTCCAGAATGTAGAAACTGTGTTCATTAAATTGGAGTCACAGACCCATAGACTTCCAGAACCCCAGTAAGCTCACAAAGCAGGTGAACAAACACAGTATGTATTTAGGTAATAGCCCACAAGAGATGATTTTAATTGAAAGAAAATGGACCAAATAAATTTTGCATTTCACACTGTCTTCTCATTTAATAACATAGTGAGGTTACATTAAAGTAGCAAAACTTAGAGGACAATAAAGTATGATTGATTTGCTTCAACTGAGAAGGACTCCCCAGCACATGGAGTTGCCAGCCTTGCAGGCAGGTTCCTGAGTCATCCCTGCTCATCTGTGGCCAGTGAGAAAGAAAGGCCTGACAGGGAAAGAGAAGGAGCCAGGGGGATACTTCCATATGAGGGAACCCCTGGCAACATTCAAGAAACTCACACTTCCACTGTCCACATCAAGGAAAATGCCAAACCTGCCCAGGTTTCTCCACATAGTGAGGAATCGTTGGGGAGGTGGTCAAGAGACTATAGTGACTGTCCTCCTTCATACATAAAGTAGAAATATGTCCTCAGATTCAAGCATTGTGCCAAGACTGCTTATCCAGGATCCTTACAGACTCCTACAGCCCAGTCCCAATAGTAGTTGACATCCAGCTCCTAGGAATGTTTCCCAGAGGTGAAGCCCTGGGCTCCACATGCAGCGAAATAGAGAGACCTGCCAGAATGCAAAGATCCATCTTGATTGTAAGATCTAAACCTGAAGTTTCTCATATTGTCAAACATGTTGACCTTCGTTACTTCAGTATTGAAGGAAATCTCTGCTGTGGAAAGAAGAGAATATTTCAGTCAAAATCTATTTTTAAAAATAAATTACCTATGAGATAAGAAAGTCTATCTAGATCATCAGTGGAAAAAATTGGCCAAGACCATGAAGGCATTTCTGGCTGAAAAAATATCAGATTCATGTGCTACCCATAAACCTGCAGCACAAAGAAGTACCTAATCATGATGGAAAAAATTCCTTAAAATTCAGAGATTATGAAGAGGGAGGTCATGCCTATGTCCCCCTGGTTATTTGTCACGGCAAAGGAAAAACTTGAGACCTCTGCATAGCTGTGATTCCATAGTAATAAAACTTACCCTCATTTTCCTTCCTAGGGTGGGGAAAGGAGAAGATTGTTAGACCTATCAAAATTGGTGATCGCTTTTCCAGTGTTATTCTATGCTAGTTAATGTACCCTTAAGAAAAAAAAACGAAATATGCCCTTGTGAAAGTGACTTCCTACTAGGAATTTTGTTCCTTTCACACCTGGTATATCTAATGCCTCATATTCCTCTGCCTGCTGGGCTACCCTCTAGGTTTAGATGTGTAATAGAACTCTAGGTCCTTCATGGTGGGTGCAGGGCGCACCACTTGAAGACTGGACACGCTTGAAGCTCTGGCAGAGCGGGGTGGGGAGGGGGGTAAGGGCAAGATATGTAATCCTAACAATATTTGTACCCACAGAATTTGGGAAAAAAATAAATAAATAAAAATTAAAAAAACAGAACTCTAGGTCCTGCCTTGTGAATGACCAATTAAATTTTATTGTTCATAAAATACTACCGTCTGTCTGCCTGTGATTATTTAGTTTATTCATGCATTTGTATGATAATATCAATTGAAATACACATTAACAATTCAATTAATACAAAATTGTAAAGGAAATGTATTTAAAAATGCAGGATCTTATCTCTATCACTAAATGCATTTATTAGTAATTAGAAATTGGAGGGTCCTGAATAAATTGACAGTTCTGCAAGACTCATTGAACTGAAAAGCTCTCTAAGCATGATTCTAGAGATCAAGCACCCTGATTCTCAGTGTTTCTTTGTTCTTGTATTTTTTTTTACCAGTTTTCTTGTATTTTGTTCACATTACTGCAGTATAAGTATGACTATAAACTACAATCCTACTGACAGGATTATTTTCTCTACTAAATGAAAGGTCAATAAGGAAAGAAACACTGGCTAAAGAAAAACACTATGGAAGTGGATGTTATACATTCCCAGTCACACCACAGGCTGACATTTAGCCCGAAAGCGGCTGTGTCTGTGGATCAGTCCCATGATGGGTCTGGCACTGAGCTCTGGATGAAATAAAAATATAAATAAAACAAAGTTTGAATATCTTGCAAGTCTTTTAAAACTAGCAGGCATAATTTTGCATTGTGAAAAAATTGTAATTACCATGTAATAAAAATTAATCTTCAAAAAAAATTGGGGCCACCATTTCTACACTAGATGAATACATTACTGAGGTTCCTCATGATCACCAATGTCACCCTTTCCCTTGCCTATACATTCCCTGGCTTCTTTAGAATTTAAGTCAATAAACTGAAGCTTCTAAAGAGGCAAAATTACCACAATCATAGGCAAAATTTTCCTAATACTGTTATCAATTATTTGACTATCTCTTCTATGTGTATGTGAATATACCACATCTAAAGCAATATGTAATGCATATATGACCTACTTATAGATGTTCCTAGCCAATTTATAGGATCTACAAAAAGCATAGAAATTATAGGTTATCTGGCAACTTTTTTTCTATGTTACCATATGTAAACAATGAAGAAATATATGAAATAATAGAGAAAAAATTATATTAATTCAAAAATAGTAAGATGAGATGACAAAATAGTTTAATTTATAATTATAGCAATGGAGTCATTTTTACTAACTAAGCAAACAAAATCAGCTTATAAAAACAATTTCAGTTTGCTCATTTGTAAATTAAAATTATGTTGTTTGTTTCAGTGTCAGAAAGTAGTAGGTAGGAACTCCTATAGATTGTGTACTCACCTAAAAAAATCTGTGATCTCACCGATGCTTGCTGTAGAATCAATATGAGGTCAGTTGAGAGATCAGGACCTCACAGAGTAAGTAGTGGTAGCTTTCTGAAGTCTCAGCAGCCAGGCTAGCTCCAAACTTAACTCTGCCTGTGGTGAAGAAGAATGATCTTGGATCCTTGAGTGTCCTTTTATGGGATCCTTGAGTGAACTTTTATGGGATCTCTGAAGACTACACCCATAATTCTAAGTGATTGCCTTTCCAGCCTCCTCAGATGGGTGTAAATATGGATGATTAGGTTTTCTCAAGATTGGTTTACCACCTTGGCTAATCTCTATAAACAAATTTCTACAAACATAATCTCATCAAAAATCACAAATTTCGCAACAAATAAACTCCCAAGTGGTGAATTAGTATCTAAAAAGTTTCTTGGGATTGATAGTTTTTATTGTTAACTAATTTAAAAAGGTAGAAAAATTATTTCATTAGTTAGTGATTTTGGCAAATATTTCAGAAACTGGTGCATTTTGTCTGAGGTTGGCTTTACATATATTTTTTTACTGTAGGAAGTGTTTTATTTCTTATTTTGATTTACTTTTGTATTTTAATGTAAGAATTTAATATAAATAACTTTTGCTCTTATTTCAGAAAAGATTTCTCCTGCTCCTCGCACCCCAGATAAAGACACCTAAGGTTTTCTCTCAAGAGCAGGACACAGAATTCTCTGCCAGGCACTCCCCACCCCTTATCCAGGAGGATAAAAGAGAAAGACTGGGAAGCCCCAGTTCAGATAACCCCTGCATCAGATCAGGGAGAAGAGGTTGCATCCAGGTAAATCAGGGTTTATTTCTGATTTCAGCATATAATTATGATGGAAGCCTTTTGCCAACAACACATTTAGTTCACTACTTATGGGGTAGGAAGAGATGCCACTTTGGGGCCTTGAGAAAATGCCCTCCTACTTACAATTAACTCCAAATATCTTTCATGTAGTCTGAGAGAGCCAAACTGTGGATCCTGAAGATGAATCTCACACTCATGCACAAGAGTTTGCAGAGAAATGCCTTGGCTGCACAGAGAACATTGAGATAGTGGAATGATACAGCAAGACTCTGAGGAGCTGAAGGAATAAACCACTGGGAAGAAAGAAGAAAATGAGGCAGCCCTAGCTCCTACTATTCCTAAATTTGTGCATAGGCAAAGATGGATTGTTCTACCATGAGGTCTTTGCTGGAATCCTCTGAGATCTGGGAGTTTTCCTGGATTGAGCCATCCAGGGATAGGACAGGAAGTTTGATTCTGGGGCAGAAGGCAGGGACTTGGGAGGGAGAATCCCTATGAGAAGTGGACCCAGCTGGAAAGATACCTGGATGCCCGGTGCAGGGTGGAGTTAAAATGATGAATAACTTTTTAGAACTGAAAGTCCCAGAAAGCTCCTAAGTATCCATCACCCATGGATGGAGCCAGTCAAATGGGGAAGGAAAAGCCAAGGGAAATCTGGAAGAAGAGAAATCAGAGACTAGAGGGCACTTAACTATTCACTGGACAGATCATCCTCTTAGTTTCAGACACAAGGAGTACAAGGTGAAAGGGTTGCTCTTTCTCTGGGGCCAAAACAATAGAGCACTTTTCTATGACTTCTGCAAAAGCACCCCATGCAATCCCAGATGCAGAGAAATCTGGGAGGATTTCTGGTGTCAAGAGTCTTGGTTTTCTAAATGCCAAATTTCCTGTCTGACTCAGGAGTTGCCCTGGTTTTTCTTCCTGGTTTATTTTCCCAGAGCAGACAAGACAACATTGGCTCCATGCGTAGGTCTGACAATTCTAAACTGTAGTCTGGCTTTCCATGTCATCAAGGTATAAAATATCTCTCAAAGCAAAAGGACAAAAAATATTTATTGACAGTTTGCTAGCTATACATATACATTTTAAACATTTAGATATTTTCTATGTGGGACTCCCAATTTGTTTTCTTGCCCTGGCTTCACAAATGTGAGAAGATGCCTGTGGAAAAGTCCTGCCCAAAGGTTCTTTTGACACCCACCTCTTCCCAGCGCAGTGCTTGTTGCCAAGTTGACTTCTTTGAAAATTGTGGGGTTTTTTTTCCTTCTTTACTATTTAGTTTATAAATTGAATTGTTACAAGAAAGTGACAGTAGTGGAAAATGACAGAAAATATTTTTCAATGAATAACTCATATCCAAACTCCATCAAAATTTATAAACCAATCTGGAAGGCTCCCTTTCCTGAAGCTTTCCCTACCTAAAGCTTTAGCTCTGGCCATAAAGAGGTTTGATAGCTTTGGACTGTGTTGCTCAAAAACAAGAAAAAGTTTTTTAAAGGAATGAGAATTATTACCTGTTCTCTAGACCTTCCATACTATACCCATACATATTTCAGATACACGATGTGGTTATGTTTCTACTATTGTTTTTTAAAAACTGCTGTGAATTTGAAAAAATGCTAATCACTTATGAGACCCATGATTTTTATAAATACTCCCAAGGTTTTTTTGTTTGTTTGTTTGTTTGTTTACAAATTATTTTTACACCATGTTTTCCTCACAGAAATACAGAAATATGTGCTTATTAATAAAATAATATGTATTATTCATAAATGTTCATAACTATTCTATGCGAGGATGTGCAGAGTACACAGAAAAGACTTGCCTCAGTAGCGGGGAATAATTTTCTCTAGACTGAACATTGCTCCAGTTCAGGCTAACATGTCTTAAAAGGACGATCCAAAAGGATCAAACTATTTCCAAATAATTTAGCAGTGCTTCCAAATAGCACTTAAAACAGTACTAGCAAAATGAAACTATACAACATCCCTTAAAACATTCACTATATCTGTAAATCCATAAAAATTATCAAAGATGCAAAGAAGTAGAAATATAATACTAGCAGAGAGGAAAAAATGTAATCATTCAAAATGAACCAGAATTGACACAGATATTAGAATGAGCAGATAAAGACATTAAAACATTTAAAGTAACCATATTTCATATGTTCAGGTAAAGTAAGTAGAGATATGGAAGACATAAAAAGAGAAACAAATTATAGAGATAAAGTCTACAACTTCTGTAATGAGAAATACCTTGACTGGGATTAATGAGAGATTGGACATTGCATAAGATTAGATTAGTAAATATGAGGACAAAGCATTAAATACAAGATGAAAGAGAAATAAGAATTTTAAAATATAATCAGAATATCAGTGAGACATAGGCAACTTCAAATGGTTTAATATGAGTGCTGTTGAAATCCGCAAAGGTTAAAAAAACTAATTAAATAAAATTAAAATAAAGTGAGGACAGAAAAATATTTAAAGAAATAATGGGCAAAGGCCAGGCGTGGTGGCTCACGCCTGTAATCCTAGCACTCTGGGAGGCTGATGCGGGAGGATCACTGGAGATCAGCAGTTTAGAACCAGCCTGAGCAAGAGTGAGATCCCATCTCTACTAAAAATAGAAACAAATTATCTGGACAACTGAGCATATATAGAAAAAATTCACCAGACATGGCGAATTCGCGTGCCTGTAGTCCCAGCTACTTGAGAGGCTGAGGCAGGAGGATTGCTTGAGCCTAGAAGTTTGACATTGCTGTGAGCTAGGCTTACACCACAAGACTCTAGCCTGGGCAACAGAGAGATACTCTGTCTCAAAAAAACAAAAAAAAAGAAGAAATAAAAAAATAAATAAAAGAAAAGAAATAATGGGCCAAAAATTTTCCAGACTAGATAACCAAAAATGTATAGAACCAAGAATCTTAATAAACTAAAAAGTAAGGAAAATCTTTTTTCTAACTGCTCAAAATAAATGACAAAGAAAGAAAACATCCAAGAAAGAAAGAAAAGACATGTTACGTTGAAGAAAACAAAAGAGATAAAGATGTCAAAAGACTTCTTGTCAGCAACAGTGCAAGTGAGCCAACAGCTTGCTCCAGGCTCTCCTTTCAGGGCTTGTTCAGAGAGTGATCTGTGGAGTTCTCGTAGAGCCCCAGTGCCATGAAGTGATTGCATCTTCATGAGGGGTAATCCACACTGGCAACTTTAGTTTTACATAATCTAAATCATTTTTAGATGTAGACAAATAAGACAAAATGAGAATAGGAAATTAAATAATAAAAAATTGGGGGAGACACAAAATCCACCCCCCTCCAAAATTAAAAAGATAACATGTATTATAAAGTTATTTAACTTGCTAATATTCTTTGGTGAGAGCAGC